>CAXHKU010000284.1:0-58444 GCA_964017125.1 Flabesymbios commensalis
CTCAAGCAAATTTACCACTAATCTCACTAATAACTTTAGAAGTACTCGCTCAAACTGTACAAACTTCTCAGGGCAGTCGCCGCTATAGTTGCAGGTAGTGCCTGCAAAATTACATGACAATCGGTTGAGAATTGACTGAGATATCAGCGAAAAACGGGTACAAATTATGACAAAAATGCCCAGAGATCAGTGAAAACGCATTGTAGACAGTGGGTTTGTGGCCATTGTGACTGTCTTGGCATTTCTCTCATTTTTCGTTTGACGACTTTTGACGTCAGAATCATACGTCAAAAGTCATCAAACGGTGCAAATAGGGTGTTTTACATCTCCCTCAATAAGGGGTATTTTGGAAAAGCAATCTTTTCTCGTTTATTTTCAGCTAGGTATCATATCTTAAAAAAAAAAAAAAAAAAAAAAACGATATTGGGCCTATGTCGCTGTAGTGTTGATAATTACTCTCTCAATCCTGGCGACCTGCCTTGTCAGCTCTAACTGCTCAGTCACACATGTACGATGGGGGGAGAGCACTTCCTCTGTGCTGTTTCAATGACGGCCCGCATTTTCAGCGCTCTGGCGACGTGGAAACAGTGTTGTTTGAGTGAATCACATTAATAACTTTTGGAATACTCGATCAAACCTCACCAAATTTTCACGGCAGTCGCCGCGATGGCTGCGAATGGTGTGTGCAAAATTACATGTAAAACGGTTGAGAATTGACTGAGATATCAATGAAAAACGCTCCTCCGACATTGTCACAACGTCGGCTCAGTGCTTTGCATTAATAACTTTTGAAGTACTCAATCAAACTCCGCCAAATTTACTGGGCAGTTGCCGTAGTTCCAGCCGATAGTGACTGCAAAATTAAATGAAAAACGGTTGAGAATTGACGTCTGAATTGACGTCTAAATGAATATATATATTGAAATACTCAAGCAAATTTCACACTAATCTCATTAATAACTTTTGAAGTACTCTCTCAAACTTTACAGAATTTACAGGGCAGTGGCCATAATACCATTCGATGGTGCCTGCAAAATTACATGGAAGACGGTTGAGAATTGACGTCTGAATTGACGTCTAAATGAATAACTTTTGAAATACTCAATCAAATTTCACACTAATCTCATTAATAACTTTTGAAGTACAATCTCAAACTTTACAAAATTTACAGGGAAGTCGCCATAATACCATCCAATGGTGCCTGCAAAATTACATGGAAGACGGTTGAGAATTGATGTCTGAATTGACGTCTAAATGAATAACTTTTGAAATACTCAAGCAAATTTACCACTAATCTCACTAATAACTTCAGAAGTACTCGCTCAAACTTTACAGAATTTACAGGGCAGTCGCTGAAATAACATCCAATGGTGCCTGCAAAATTACATGGAATATGATTGAGAATTGACGTCTGAATTGACGTCTAAATGAATAACTTTTGAAATACTCATTCAAATTTCACGTTAACCCCATTAATATCATTTGAAGTATTTGCTCAAACTCCACCGAATTTACAGGGCAGTCGCTCTAATACCATCCGATGGTGCCTGCAAATTTACATAAAAGACGGTTGAGAATTGACGTCTAAATTGACGTCTAAATGAATAACTTTTGAAATACTCAATCAAATTTTACACTAATCTCATTAATAACTTTTGAAGTATTCTCTCAAACTTTACAGAATTTACAGGGCAGTCGCCGTAATACCATCCGATGGTGCCTGCGAAATTACATGGTAAACGGTTAAGAATTGACGTCTGAATTGACGTCTAAATGAATAATTTTTGAAATACTCAAGCAAATTTACCACTAATCTCACTAATAACTTTAGAAGTACTTGCTCAAACTTTACAAACTTCTCAGGGCAGTCGCCGCTATAGTTGCAGGTAGTGCCTGCAAAATTACATGACAATCGGTTGAGAATTGACTGAGATATCAGCGAAAAACGGGTACAAATTATGACAAAAATGCCCAGAGATCAGTGAAAACGCATTGTAGACAGTGGGTTTGTGGCCATTGTGACTGTCTTGGCATTTCTCTCATTTTTCGTTTGACGACTTTTGACGTCAGAATCATACGTCAAAAGTCATCAAACGGTGCAAATAGGGTGTTTTACATCTCCCTCAATAAGGGGTATTTTGGAAAAGCAATCTTTTCTCGTTTATTTTCAGCTAGGTATCATATCTTAAAAAAAAAAAAAAAAAAAAAAAAAAACGATATTGGGCCTATGTCGCTGTAGTGTTGATAATTACTCTCTCAATCCTGGCGACCTGCCTTGTCAGCTCTAACTGCTCAGTCACACATGTACGATGGGGGGAGAGCACTTCCTCTGTGCTGTTTCAATGACGGCCCGCATTTTCAGCGCTCTGGCGACGTGGAAACAGTGTTGTTTGAGTGAATCACATTAATAACTTTTGGAATACTCGATCAAACCTCACCAAATTTTCAGGGCAGTCGCCGCAATGGCTGCGAATGGTGTGTGCAAAATTACATGTAAAACGGTTGAGAATTGACTGAGATATCAATGAAAAACGCTCCTCCGACATTGTCACAACGTCGGCTCAGTGCTTTACATTAATAACTTTTGAAGTACTCAATCAAACTCCGCCAAATTTACTGGGCAGTTGTCGTAGTTCCAGCCGATAGTGACTGCAAAATTAAATGAAAAACGGTTGAGAATTGACGTCTGAATTGACGTCTAAATGAATATATATATTGAAATACTCAAGCAAATTTCACACTAATCTCATTAATAGCTTTTGAAGTACTCTCTCAAACTTTACAGAATTTACAGGGCAGTGGCCATAATACCATTCGATGGTGCCTGCAAAATTACATGGAAGACGGTTGAGAATTGACGTCTGAATTGACGTCTAAATGAATAACTTTTGAAATACTCAATCAAATTTCACACTAATCTCATTAATAACTTTTGAAGTACAATCTCAAACTTTACAAAATTTACAGGGAAGTCGCCATAATATCATCCAATGGTGCCTGCAAAATTACAAGGAAGACGGTTGAGAATTGATGTCTGAATTGACGTCTAAATGAATAACTTTTGAAATACTCAAGCAAATTTACCACTAATCTCACTAATAACTTCAGAAGTACTCGCTCAAACTTTACAGAATTTACAGGGCAGTCGCTAAAATAACATCCAATGGTGCCTGCAAAATTACATGGAAGATGATTGAGAATTGACGTCTGAATTGACGTCTAAATGAATAACTTTTGAAATACTCATTCAAATTTCACGTTAACCCCATTAATATCATTTGAAGTATTTGCTCAAACTCCACCGAATTTACAGGGCAGTCGCTCTAATACCATCCGATGGTGCCTGCAAATTTACATAAAAGACGGTTGAGAATTGACGTCTAAATTGACGTCTAAATGAATAACTTTTGAAATACTCAATCAAATTTTACACTAATCTCATTAATAACTTTTGAAGTATTCTCTCAAACTTTACAGAATTTACAGGGCAGTCGCCGTAATACCATCCGATGGTGCCTGCAAAATTACATGGTAAACGGTTAAGAATTGACGTCTGAATTGACGTCTAAATGAATAATTTTTGAAATACTCAAGCAAATTTACCACTAATCTCACTAATAACTTTAGAAGTACTCGCTCAAACTTTACAAACTTCTCAGGGCAGTCGCCGCTATAGTTGCAGGTAGTGCCTGCAAAATTACATGACAATCGGTTGAGAATTGACTGAGATATCAGCGAAAAACGGGTACAAATTATGACAAAAATGCCCAGAGATCAGTGAAAACGCATTGTAGACAGTGGGTTTGTGGCCATTGTGACTGTCTTGGCATTTCTCTCATTTTTCGTTTGACGACTTTTGACGTCGGAATCATACGTCAAAAGTCATCAAACGGTGCAAATAGGGTGTTTTACATCTCCCTCAATAAGGGGTATTTTGGAAAAGCAATCTTTTCTCGTTTATTTTCAGCTAGGTATCATATCTTAAAAAAAAAAAAAAAAAAAAAAAACGATATTGGGCCTATGTCGCTGTAGTGTTGATAATTACTCTTTCAATCCTGGCGACCTGCCTTGTCAGCTCTAACTGCTCAGTCACACATGTACGATGGGGGGAGAGCACTTCCTCTGTGCTGTTTCAATGACGGCCCGCATTTTCAGCGCTCTGGCGACGTGGAAACAGTGTTGTTTGAGTGAATCACATTAATAACTTTTGGACTACTCGATCAAACTTCACCAGATTTTCACGGCAGTCGCCGCAATGGCTGCGAATGGTGTGTGCAAAATTACATGTAAAACGGTTGAGAATTGACTGAGATATCAATGAAAAACGCTCCTCCGACATTGTCACAACGTCGGCTCAGTGCTTTGCATTAATAACTTTTGAAGTACTCAATCAAACTCCGCCAAATTTACTGGGCAGTTGCCGTAGTTCCAGCCGATAGTGACTGCAAAATTAAATGAAAAACGGTTGAGAATTGACGTCTGAATTGACGTCTAAATGAATATATATATTGAAATACTCAAGCAAATTTCACACTAATCTCATTAATAACTTTTGAAGTACTCTCTCAAACTTTACAGAATTTACAGGGCAGTGGCCATAATACCATTCGATGGTGCCTGCAAAATTACATGGAAGACGGTTGAGAATTGACGTCTGAATTGACGTCTAAATGAATAACTTTTGAAATACTCAATCAAATTTCACACTAATCTCATTAATAACTTTTGAAGTACAATCTCAAACTTTACAAAATTTACAGGGAAGTCGCCATAATACCATCCAATGGTGCCTGCAAAATTACATGGAAGACGGTTGAGAATTGATGTCTGAATTGACGTCTAAATGAATAACTTTTGAAATACTCAAGCAAATTTACCACTAATCTCACTAATAACTTCAGAAGTACTCGCTCAAACTTTACAGAATTTACAGGGCAGTCGCTGAAATAACATCCAATGGTGCCTGCAAAATTACATGGAATATGATTGAGAATTGACGTCTGAATTGACGTCTAAATGAATAACTTTTGAAATACTCATTCAAATTTCACGTTAACCCCATTAATATCATTTGAAGTATTTGCTCAAACTCCACCGAATTTACAGGGCAGTCGCTCTAATACCATCCGATGGTGCCTGCAAATTTACATAAAAGACGGTTGAGAATTGACGTCTAAATTGACGTCTAAATGAATAACTTTTGAAATACTCAATCAAATTTTACACTAATCTCATTAATAACTTTTGAAGTATTCTCTCAAACTTTACAGAATTTACAGGGCAGTCGCCGTAATACCATCCGATGGTGCCTGCGAAATTACATGGTAAACGGTTAAGAATTGACGTCTGAATTGACGTCTAAATGAATAATTTTTGAAATACTCAAGCAAATTTACCACTAATCTCACTAATAACTTTAGAAGTACTTGCTCAAACTTTACAAACTTCTCAGGGCAGTCGCCGCTATAGTTGCAGGTAGTGCCTGCAAAATTACATGACAATCGGTTGAGAATTGACTGAGATATCAGCGAAAAACGGGTACAAATTATGACAAAAATGCCCAGAGATCAGTGAAAACGCATTGTAGACAGTGGGTTTGTGGCCATTGTGACTGTCTTGGCATTTCTCTCATTTTTCGTTTGACGACTTTTGACGTCAGAATCATACGTCAAAAGTCATCAAACGGTGCAAATAGGGTGTTTTACATCTCCCTCAATAAGGGGTATTTTGGAAAAGCAATCTTTTCTCGTTTATTTTCAGCTAGGTATCATATCTTAAAAAAAAAAAAAAAAAAAAAAAAAAAACGATATTGGGCCTATGTCGCTGTAGTGTTGATAATTACTCTCTCAATCCTGGCGACCTGCCTTGTCAGCTCTAACTGCTCAGTCACACATGTACGATGGGGGGAGAGCACTTCCTCTGTGCTGTTTCAATGACGGCCCGCATTTTCAGCGCTCTGGCGACGTGGAAACAGTGTTGTTTGAGTGAATCACATTAATAACTTTTGGAATACTCGATCAAACCTCACCAAATTTTCAGGGCAGTCGCCGCAATGGCTGCGAATGGTGTGTGCAAAATTACATGTAAAACGGTTGAGAATTGACTGAGATATCAATGAAAAACGCTCCTCCGACATTGTCACAACGTCGGCTCAGTGCTTTACATTAATAACTTTTGAAGTACTCAATCAAACTCCGCCAAATTTACTGGGCAGTTGTCGTAGTTCCAGCCGATAGTGACTGCAAAATTAAATGAAAAACGGTTGAGAATTGACGTCTGAATTGACGTCTAAATGAATATATATATTGAAATACTCAAGCAAATTTCACACTAATCTCATTAATAGCTTTTGAAGTACTCTCTCAAACTTTACAGAATTTACAGGGCAGTGGCCATAATACCATTCGATGGTGCCTGCAAAATTACATGGAAGACGGTTGAGAATTGACGTCTGAATTGACGTCTAAATGAATAACTTTTGAAATACTCAATCAAATTTCACACTAATCTCATTAATAACTTTTGAAGTACAATCTCAAACTTTACAAAATTTACAGGGAAGTCGCCATAATATCATCCAATGGTGCCTGCAAAATTACAAGGAAGACGGTTGAGAATTGATGTCTGAATTGACGTCTAAATGAATAACTTTTGAAATACTCAAGCAAATTTACCACTAATCTCACTAATAACTTCAGAAGTACTCGCTCAAACTTTACAGAATTTACAGGGCAGTCGCTAAAATAACATCCAATGGTGCCTGCAAAATTACATGGAAGATGATTGAGAATTGACGTCTGAATTGACGTCTAAATGAATAACTTTTGAAATACTCATTCAAATTTCACGTTAACCCCATTAATATCATTTGAAGTATTTGCTCAAACTCCACCGAATTTACAGGGCAGTCGCTCTAATACCATCCGATGGTGCCTGCAAATTTACATAAAAGACGGTTGAGAATTGACGTCTAAATTGACGTCTAAATGAATAACTTTTGAAATACTCAATCAAATTTTACACTAATCTCATTAATAACTTTTGAAGTATTCTCTCAAACTTTACAGAATTTACAGGGCAGTCGCCGTAATACCATCCGATGGTGCCTGCAAAATTACATGGTAAACGGTTAAGAATTGACGTCTGAATTGACGTCTAAATGAATAATTTTTGAAATACTCAAGCAAATTTACCACTAATCTCACTAATAACTTTAGAAGTACTCGCTCAAACTTTACAAACTTCTCAGGGCAGTCGCCGCTATAGTTGCAGGTAGTGCCTGCAAAATTACATGACAATCGGTTGAGAATTGACTGAGATATCAGCGAAAAACGGGTACAAATTATGACAAAAATGCCCAGAGATCAGTGAAAACGCATTGTAGACAGTGGGTTTGTGGCCATTGTGACTGTCTTGGCATTTCTCTCATTTTTCGTTTGACGACTTTTGACGTCGGAATCATACGTCAAAAGTCATCAAACGGTGCAAATAGGGTGTTTTACATCTCCCTCAATAAGGGGTATTTTGGAAAAGCAATCTTTTCTCGTTTATTTTCAGCTAGGTATCATATCTTAAAAAAAAAAAAAAAAAAAAAAAAACGATATTGGGCCTATGTCGCTGTAGTGTTGATAATTACTCTTTCAATCCTGGCGACCTGCCTTGTCAGCTCTAACTGCTCAGTCACACATGTACGATGGGGGGAGAGCACTTCCTCTGTGCTGTTTCAATGACGGCCCGCATTTTCAGCGCTCTGGCGACGTGGAAACAGTGTTGTTTGAGTGAATCACATTAATAACTTTTGGACTACTCGATCAAACTTCACCAGATTTTCACGGCAGTCGCCGCAATGGCTGCGAATGGTGTGTGCAAAATTACATGTAAAACGGTTGAGAATTGACTGAGATATCAATGAAAAACGCTCCTCCGACATTGTCACAACGTCGGCTCAGTGCTTTGCATTAATAACTTTTGAAGTACTCAATCAAACTCCGCCAAATTTACTGGGCAGTTGCCGTAGTTCCAGCCGATAGTGACTGCAAAATTAAATGAAAAACGGTTGAGAATTGACGTCTGAATTGACGTCTAAATGAATATATATATTGAAATACTCAAGCAAATTTCACACTAATCTCATTAATAACTTTTGAAGTACTCTCTCAAACTTTACAGAATTTACAGGGCAGTGGCCATAATACCATTCGATGGTGCCTGCAAAATTACATGGAAGACGGTTGAGAATTGACGTCTGAATTGACGTCTAAATGAATAACTTTTGAAATACTCAATCAAATTTCACACTAATCTCATTAATAACTTTTGAAGTACAATCTCAAACTTTACAAAATTTACAGGGAAGTCGCCATAATACCATCCAATGGTGCCTGCAAAATTACATGGAAGACGGTTGAGAATTGATGTCTGAATTGACGTCTAAATGAATAACTTTTGAAATACTCAAGCAAATTTACCACTAATCTCACTAATAACTTCAGAAGTACTCGCTCAAACTTTACAGAATTTACAGGGCAGTCGCTGAAATAACATCCAATGGTGCCTGCAAAATTACATGGAATATGATTGAGAATTGACGTCTGAATTGACGTCTAAATGAATAACTTTTGAAATACTCATTCAAATTTCACGTTAACCCCATTAATATCATTTGAAGTATTTGCTCAAACTCCACCGAATTTACAGGGCAGTCGCTCTAATACCATCCGATGGTGCCTGCAAATTTACATAAAAGACGGTTGAGAATTGACGTCTAAATTGACGTCTAAATGAATAACTTTTGAAATACTCAATCAAATTTTACACTAATCTCATTAATAACTTTTGAAGTATTCTCTCAAACTTTACAGAATTTACAGGGCAGTCGCCGTAATACCATCCGATGGTGCCTGCGAAATTACATGGTAAACGGTTAAGAATTGACGTCTGAATTGACGTCTAAATGAATAATTTTTGAAATACTCAAGCAAATTTACCACTAATCTCACTAATAACTTTAGAAGTACTTGCTCAAACTTTACAAACTTCTCAGGGCAGTCGCCGCTATAGTTGCAGGTAGTGCCTGCAAAATTACATGACAATCGGTTGAGAATTGACTGAGATATCAGCGAAAAACGGGTACAAATTATGACAAAAATGCCCAGAGATCAGTGAAAACGCATTGTAGACAGTGGGTTTGTGGCCATTGTGACTGTCTTGGCATTTCTCTCATTTTTCGTTTGACGACTTTTGACGTCAGAATCATACGTCAAAAGTCATCAAACGGTGCAAATAGGGTGTTTTACATCTCCCTCAATAAGGGGTATTTTGGAAAAGCAATCTTTTCTCGTTTATTTTCAGCTAGGTATCATATCTTAAAAAAAAAAAAAAAAAAAAAAAAAACGATATTGGGCCTATGTCGCTGTAGTGTTGATAATTACTCTCTCAATCCTGGCGACCTGCCTTGTCAGCTCTAACTGCTCAGTCACACATGTACGATGGGGGGAGAGCACTTCCTCTGTGCTGTTTCAATGACGGCCCGCATTTTCAGCGCTCTGGCGACGTGGAAACAGTGTTGTTTGAGTGAATCACATTAATAACTTTTGGAATACTCGATCAAACCTCACCAAATTTTCACGGCAGTCGCCGCAATGGCTGCGAATGGTGTGTGCAAAATTACATGTAAAACGGTTGAGAATTGACTGAGATATCAATGAAAAACGCTCCTCCGACATTGTCACAACGTCGGCTCAGTGCTTTACATTAATAACTTTTGAAGTACTCAATCAAACTCCGCCAAATTTACTGGGCAGTTGTCGTAGTTCCAGCCGATAGTGACTGCAAAATTAAATGAAAAACGGTTGAGAATTGACGTCTGAATTGACGTCTAAATGAATATATATATTGAAATACTCAAGCAAATTTCACACTAATCTCATTAATAGCTTTTGAAGTACTCTCTCAAACTTTACAGAATTTACAGGGCAGTGGCCATAATACCATTCGATGGTGCCTGCAAAATTACATGGAAGACGGTTGAGAATTGACGTCTGAATTGACGTCTAAATGAATAACTTTTGAAATACTCAATCAAATTTCACACTAATCTCATTAATAACTTTTGAAGTACAATCTCAAACTTTACAAAATTTACAGGGAAGTCGCCATAATATCATCCAATGGTGCCTGCAAAATTACAAGGAAGACGGTTGAGAATTGATGTCTGAATTGACGTCTAAATGAATAACTTTTGAAATACTCAAGCAAATTTACCACTAATCTCACTAATAACTTCAGAAGTACTCGCTCAAACTTTACAGAATTTACAGGGCAGTCGCTAAAATAACATCCAATGGTGCCTGCAAAATTACATGGAAGATGATTGAGAATTGACGTCTGAATTGACGTCTAAATGAATAACTTTTGAAATACTCATTCAAATTTCACGTTAACCCCATTAATATCATTTGAAGTATTTGCTCAAACTCCACCGAATTTACAGGGCAGTCGCTCTAATACCATCCGATGGTGCCTGCAAATTTACATAAAAGACGGTTGAGAATTGACGTCTAAATTGACGTCTAAATGAATAACTTTTGAAATACTCAATCAAATTTTACACTAATCTCATTAATAACTTTTGAAGTATTCTCTCAAACTTTACAGAATTTACAGGGCAGTCGCCGTAATACCATCCGATGGTGCCTGCAAAATTACATGGTAAACGGTTAAGAATTGACGTCTGAATTGACGTCTAAATGAATAATTTTTGAAATACTCAAGCAAATTTACCACTAATCTCACTAATAACTTTAGAAGTACTCGCTCAAACTTTACAAACTTCTCAGGGCAGTCGCCGCTATAGTTGCAGGTAGTGCCTGCAAAATTACATGACAATCGGTTGAGAATTGACTGAGATATCAGCGAAAAACGGGTACAAATTATGACAAAAATGCCCAGAGATCAGTGAAAACGCATTGTAGACAGTGGGTTTGTGGCCATTGTGACTGTCTTGGCATTTCTCTCATTTTTCGTTTGACGACTTTTGACGTCGGAATCATACGTCAAAAGTCATCAAACGGTGCAAATAGGGTGTTTTACATCTCCCTCAATAAGGGGTATTTTGGAAAAGCAATCTTTTCTCGTTTATTTTCAGCTAGGTATCATATCTTAAAAAAAAAAAAAAAAAAAAAAAAACGATATTGGGCCTATGTCGCTGTAGTGTTGATAATTACTCTTTCAATCCTGGCGACCTGCCTTGTCAGCTCTAACTGCTCAGTCACACATGTACGATGGGGGGAGAGCACTTCCTCTGTGCTGTTTCAATGACGGCCCGCATTTTCAGCGCTCTGGCGACGTGGAAACAGTGTTGTTTGAGTGAATCACATTAATAACTTTTGGACTACTCGATCAAACTTCACCAGATTTTCACGGCAGTCGCCGCAATGGCTGCGAATGGTGTGTGCAAAATTACATGTAAAACGGTTGAGAATTGACTGAGATATCAATGAAAAACGCTCCTCCGACATTGTCACAACGTCGGCTCAGTGCTTTACATTAATAACTTTTGAAGTACTCAATCAAACTCCGCCAAATTTACTGGGCAGTTGTCGTAGTTCCAGCCGATAGTGACTGCAAAATTAAATGAAAAACGGTTGAGAATTGACGTCTGAATTGACGTCTAAATGAATATATATATTGAAATACTCAAGCAAATTTCACACTAATCTCATTAATAGCTTTTGAAGTACTCTCTCAAACTTTACAGAATTTACAGGGCAGTGGCCATAATACCATTCGATGGTGCCTGCAAAATTACATGGAAGACGGTTGAGAATTGACGTCTGAATTGACGTCTAAATGAATAACTTTTGAAATACTCAATCAAATTTCACACTAATCTCATTAATAACTTTTGAAGTACAATCTCAAACTTTACAAAATTTACAGGGAAGTCGCCATAATACCATCCAATGGTGCCTGCAAAATTACATGGAAGACGGTTGAGAATTGATGTCTGAATTGACGTCTAAATGAATAACTTTTGAAATACTCAAGCAAATTTACCACTAATCTCACTAATAACTTCAGAAGTACTCGCTCAAACTTTACAGAATTTACAGGGCAGTCGCTGAAATAACATCCAATGGTGCCTGCAAAATTACATGAAAGATGATTGAGAATTGACGTCTGAATTGACGTCTAAATGAATAACTTTTGAAATACTCATTCAAATTTCACGTCAACCCCATTAATATCATTTGAAGTATTTGCTCAAACTCCACCGAATTTACAGGGCAGTCGCTCTAATACCATCCGATGGTGCCTGCAAATTTACATAAAAGACGGTTGAGAATTGACGTCTAAATTGACGTCTAAATGAATAACTTTTGAAATACTCAATCAAATTTTACACTAATCTCATTAATAACTTTTGAAGTATTCTCTCAAACTTTACAGAATTTACAGGGCAGTCGCCGTAATACCATCCGATGGTGCCTGCAAAATTACATGGTAAACGGTTAAGAATTGACGTCTGAATTGACGTCTAAATGAATAATTTTTGAAATACTCAAGCAAATTTACCACTAATCTCACTAATAACTTTAGAAGTACTCGCTCAAACTTTACAAACTTCTCAGGGCAGTCGCCGCTATAGTTGCAGGTAGTGCCTGCAAAATTACATGACAATCGGTTGAGAATTGACTGAGATATCAGCGAAAAACGGGTACAAATTATGACAAAAATGCCCAGAGATCAGTGAAAACGCATTGTAGACAGTGGGTTTGTGGCCATTGTGACTGTCTTGGCATTTCTCTCATTTTTCGTTTGACGACTTTTGACGTCGGAATCATACGTCAAAAGTCATCAAACGGTGCAAATAGGGTGTTTTACATCTCCCTCAATAAGGGGTATTTTGGAAAAGCAATCTTTTCTCGTTTATTTTCAGCTAGGTATCATATCTTAAAAAAAAAAAAAAAAAAAAAAAAACGATATTGGGCCTATGTCGCTGTAGTGTTGATAATTACTCTTTCAATCCTGGCGACCTGCCTTGTCAGCTCTAACTGCTCAGTCACACATGTACGATGGGGGGAGAGCACTTCCTCTGTGCTGTTTCAATGACGGCCCGCATTTTCAGCGCTCTGGCGACGTGGAAACAGTGTTGTTTGAGTGAATCACATTAATAACTTTTGGACTACTCGATCAAACTTCACCAGATTTTCACGGCAGTCGCCGCAATGGCTGCGAATGGTGTGTGCAAAATTACATGTAAAACGGTTGAGAATTGACTGAGATATCAATGAAAAACGCTCCTCCGACATTGTCACAACGTCGGCTCAGTGCTTTACATTAATAACTTTTGAAGTACTCAATCAAACTCCGCCAAATTTACTGGGCAGTTGTCGTAGTTCCAGCCGATAGTGACTGCAAAATTAAATGAAAAACGGTTGAGAATTGACGTCTGAATTGACGTCTAAATGAATATATATATTGAAATACTCAAGCAAATTTCACACTAATCTCATTAATAGCTTTTGAAGTACTCTCTCAAACTTTACAGAATTTACAGGGCAGTGGCCATAATACCATTCGATGGTGCCTGCAAAATTACATGGAAGACGGTTGAGAATTGACGTCTGAATTGACGTCTAAATGAATAACTTTTGAAATACTCAATCAAATTTCACACTAATCTCATTAATAACTTTTGAAGTACAATCTCAAACTTTACAAAATTTACAGGGAAGTCGCCATAATACCATCCAATGGTGCCTGCAAAATTACATGGAAGACGGTTGAGAATTGATGTCTGAATTGACGTCTAAATGAATAACTTTTGAAATACTCAAGCAAATTTACCACTAATCTCACTAATAACTTCAGAAGTACTCGCTCAAACTTTACAGAATTTACAGGGCAGTCGCTGAAATAACATCCAATGGTGCCTGCAAAATTACATGAAAGATGATTGAGAATTGACGTCTGAATTGACGTCTAAATGAATAACTTTTGAAATACTCATTCAAATTTCACGTCAACCCCATTAATATCATTTGAAGTATTTGCTCAAACTCCACCGAATTTACAGGGCAGTCGCTCTAATACCATCCGATGGTGCCTGCAAATTTACATAAAAGACGGTTGAGAATTGACGTCTAAATTGACGTCTAAATGAATAACTTTTGAAATACTCAATCAAATTTTACACTAATCTCATTAATAACTTTTGAAGTATTCTCTCAAACTTTACAGAATTTACAGGGCAGTCGCCGTAATACCATCCGATGGTGCCTGCAAAATTACATGGTAAACGGTTAAGAATTGACGTCTGAATTGACGTCTAAATGAATAATTTTTGAAATACTCAAGCAAATTTACCACTAATCTCACTAATAACTTTAGAAGTACTCGCTCAAACTTTACAAACTTCTCAGGGCAGTCGCCGCTATAGTTGCAGGTAGTGCCTGCAAAATTACATGACAATCGGTTGAGAATTGACTGAGATATCAGCGAAAAACGGGTACAAATTATGACAAAAATGCCCAGAGATCAGTGAAAACGCATTGCAGACAGTGGGTTTGTGGCCATTGTGACTGTCTTGGCATTTCTCTCATTTTTCGTTTGACGACTTTTGACGTCAGAATCATACGTCAAAAGTCATCAAACGGTGCAAATAGGGTGTTTTACATCTCCCTCAATAAGGGGTATTTTGGAAAAGCAATCTATTCTCGTTTATTTTCAGCTAGGTATCATATCTTAAAAAAAAAAAAAAAAAAAAAAAAAAACGATATTGGGCCTATGTCGCTGTAGTGTTGATAATTACTCTCTCAATCCTGGCGACCTGCCTTGTCAGCTCTAACTGCTCAGTCACACATGTACGATGGGGGGAGAGCACTTCCTCTGTGCTGTTTCAATGACGGCCCGCATTTTCAGCGCTCTGGCGACTTGGAAACAGTGTTGTTTGAGTGAATCACATTAATAACTTTTGGAATACTCGATCAAACCTCACCAAATTTTCACGGCAGTCGCCGCAATGGCTGCGAATGGTGTGTGCAAAATTACATGGTAAACGGTTAAGAATTGACGTCTGAATTGACGTCTAAATGAATAATTTTTGAAATACTCAAGCAAATTTACCACTAATCTCACTAATAACTTTAGAAGTACTCGCTCAAACTTTACAAACTTCTCAGGGCAGTCGCCGCTATAGTTGCAGGTAGTGCCTGCAAAATTACATGACAATCGGTTGAGAATTGACTGAGATATCAGCGAAAAACGGGTACAAATTATGACAAAAATGCCCAGAGATCAGTGAAAACGCATTGTAGACAGTGGGTTTGTGGCCATTGTGACTGTCTTGGCATTTCTCTCATTTTTCGTTTGACGACTTTTGACGTCAGAATCATACGTCAAAAGTCATCAAACGGTGCAAATAGGGTGTTTTACATCTCCCTCAATAAGGGGTATTTTGGAAAAGCAATCTTTTCTCGTTTATTTTCAGCTAGGTATCATATCTTAAAAAAAAAAAAAAAAAAAAAAAACGATATTGGGCCTATGTCGCTGTAGTGTTGATAATTACTCTCTCAATCCTGGCGACCTGCCTTGTCAGCTCTAACTGCTCAGTCACACATGTACGATGGGGGGAGAGCACTTCCTCTGTGCTGTTTCAATGACGGCCCGCATTTTCAGCGCTCTGGCGACGTGGAAACAGTGTTGTTTGAGTGAATCACATTAATAACTTTTGGAATACTCGATCAAACCTCACCAAATTTTCAGGGCAGTCGCTGCAATGGCTGCGAATGGTGTGTGCAAAATTACATGTAAAACGGTTGAGAATTGACTGAGATATCAATGAAAAACGCTCCTCCGACATTGTCACAACGTCGGCTCAGTGCTTTGCATTAATAACTTTTGAAGTACTCAATCAAACTCCGCCAAATTTACTGGGCAGTTGCCGTAGTTCCAGCCGATAGTGACTGCAAAATTAAATGAAAAACGGTTGAGAATTGACGTCTGAATTGACGTCTAAATGAATATATATATTGAAACACTCAAGCAAATTTCACACTAATCTCATTAATAACTTTTGAAGTACTCTCTCAAACTTTACAGAATTTACAGGGCAGTGGCCATAATACCATTCGATGGTGCCTGCAAAATTACATGGAAGACGGTTGAGAATTGACGTCTGAATTGACGTCTAAATGAATAACTTTTGAAATACTCAATCAAATTTCACACTAATCTCATTAATAACTTTTGAAGTACAATCTCAAACTTTACAAAATTTACAGGGAAGTCGCCATAATACCATCCAATGGTGCCTGCAAAATTACATGGAAGACGGTTGAGAATTGACGTCTGAATTGACGTCTAAATGAATAACTTTTGAAATACTCAAGCAAATTTACCACTAATCTCACTAATAACTTCAGAAGTACTCGCTCAAACTTTACAGAATTTACAGGGCAGTCGCTAAAATAACATCCAATGGTGCCTGCAAAATTACATGGAAGATGATTGAGAATTGACGTCTGAATTGACGTCTAAATGAATAACTTTTGAAATACTCATTCAAATTTCACGTTAACCCCATTAATATCATTTGAAGTATTTGCTCAAACTCCACCGAATTTACAGGGCAGTCGCTCTAATACCATCCGATGGTGCCTGCAAATTTACATAAAAGACGGTTGAGAATTGACGTCTAAATTGACGTCTAAATGAATAACTTTTGAAATACTCAATCAAATTTTACACTAATCTCATTAATAACTTTTGAAGTATTCTCTCAAACTTTACAGAATTTACAGGGCAGTCGCCGTAATACCATCCGATGGTGCCTGCAAAATTACATGGTAAACGGTTAAGAATTGACGTCTGAATTGACGTCTAAATGAATAATTTTTGAAATACTCAAGCAAATTTACCACTAATCTCACTAATAACTTTAGAAGTACTCGCTCAAACTTTACAAACTTCTCAGGGCAGTCGCCGCTATAGTTGCAGGTAGTGCCTGCAAAATTACATGACAATCGGTTGAGAATTGACTGAGATATCAGCGAAAAACGGGTACAAATTATGACAAAAATGCCCAGAGATCAGTGAAAACGCATTGTAGACAGTGGGTTTGTGGCCATTGTGACTGTCTTGGCATTTCTCTCATTTTTCGTTTGACGACTTTTGACGTCGGAATCATACGTCAAAAGTCATCAAACGGTGCAAATAGGGTGTTTTACATCTCCCTCAATAAGGGGTATTTTGGAAAAGCAATCTTTTCTCGTTTATTTTCAGCTAGGTATCATATCTTAAAAAAAAAAAAAAAAAAAAAAAACGATATTGGGCCTATGTCGCTGTAGTGTTGATAATTACTCTTTCAATCCTGGCGACCTGCCTTGTCAGCTCTAACTGCTCAGTCACACATGTACGATGGGGGGAGAGCACTTCCTCTGTGCTGTTTCAATGACGGCCCGCATTTTCAGCGCTCTGGCGACTTGGAAACAGTGTTGTTTGAGTGAATCACATTAATAACTTTTGGAATACTCGATCAAACCTCACCAAATTTTCACGGCAGTCGCCGCAATGGCTGCGAATGGTGTGTGCAAAATTACATGGTAAACGGTTAAGAATTGACGTCTGAATTGACGTCTAAATGAATAATTTTTGAAATACTCAAGCAAATTTACCACTAATCTCACTAATAACTTTAGAAGTACTCGCTCAAACTTTACAAACTTCTCAGGGCAGTCGCCGCTATAGTTGCAGGTAGTGCCTGCAAAATTACATGACAATCGGTTGAGAATTGACTGAGATATCAGCGAAAAACGGGTACAAATTATGACAAAAATGCCCAGAGATCAGTGAAAACGCATTGTAGACAGTGGGTTTGTGGCCATTGTGACTGTCTTGGCATTTCTCTCATTTTTCGTTTGACGACTTTTGACGTCAGAATCATACGTCAAAAGTCATCAAACGGTGCAAATAGGGTGTTTTACATCTCCCTCAATAAGGGGTATTTTGGAAAAGCAATCTTTTCTCGTTTATTTTCAGCTAGGTATCATATCTTAAAAAAAAAAAAAAAAAAAAAAAACGATATTGGGCCTATGTCGCTGTAGTGTTGATAATTACTCTCTCAATCCTGGCGACCTGCCTTGTCAGCTCTAACTGCTCAGTCACACATGTACGATGGGGGGAGAGCACTTCCTCTGTGCTGTTTCAATGACGGCCCGCATTTTCAGCGCTCTGGCGACGTGGAAACAGTGTTGTTTGAGTGAATCACATTAATAACTTTTGGAATACTCGATCAAACCTCACCAAATTTTCAGGGCAGTCGCTGCAATGGCTGCGAATGGTGTGTGCAAAATTACATGTAAAACGGTTGAGAATTGACTGAGATATCAATGAAAAACGCTCCTCCGACATTGTCACAACGTCGGCTCAGTGCTTTGCATTAATAACTTTTGAAGTACTCAATCAAACTCCGCCAAATTTACTGGGCAGTTGCCGTAGTTCCAGCCGATAGTGACTGCAAAATTAAATGAAAAACGGTTGAGAATTGACGTCTGAATTGACGTCTAAATGAATATATATATTGAAACACTCAAGCAAATTTCACACTAATCTCATTAATAACTTTTGAAGTACTCTCTCAAACTTTACAGAATTTACAGGGCAGTGGCCATAATACCATTCGATGGTGCCTGCAAAATTACATGGAAGACGGTTGAGAATTGACGTCTGAATTGACGTCTAAATGAATAACTTTTGAAATACTCAATCAAATTTCACACTAATCTCATTAATAACTTTTGAAGTACAATCTCAAACTTTACAAAATTTACAGGGAAGTCGCCATAATACCATCCAATGGTGCCTGCAAAATTACATGGAAGACGGTTGAGAATTGACGTCTGAATTGACGTCTAAATGAATAACTTTTGAAATACTCAAGCAAATTTACCACTAATCTCACTAATAACTTCAGAAGTACTCGCTCAAACTTTACAGAATTTACAGGGCAGTCGCTAAAATAACATCCAATGGTGCCTGCAAAATTACATGGAAGATGATTGAGAATTGACGTCTGAATTGACGTCTAAATGAATAACTTTTGAAATACTCATTCAAATTTCACGTTAACCCCATTAATATCATTTGAAGTATTTGCTCAAACTCCACCGAATTTACAGGGCAGTCGCTCTAATACCATCCGATGGTGCCTGCAAATTTACATAAAAGACGGTTGAGAATTGACGTCTAAATTGACGTCTAAATGAATAACTTTTGAAATACTCAATCAAATTTTACACTAATCTCATTAATAACTTTTGAAGTATTCTCTCAAACTTTACAGAATTTACAGGGCAGTCGCCGTAATACCATCCGATGGTGCCTGCAAAATTACATGGTAAACGGTTAAGAATTGACGTCTGAATTGACGTCTAAATGAATAATTTTTGAAATACTCAAGCAAATTTACCACTAATCTCACTAATAACTTTAGAAGTACTCGCTCAAACTTTACAAACTTCTCAGGGCAGTCGCCGCTATAGTTGCAGGTAGTGCCTGCAAAATTACATGACAATCGGTTGAGAATTGACTGAGATATCAGCGAAAAACGGGTACAAATTATGACAAAAATGCCCAGAGATCAGTGAAAACGCATTGTAGACAGTGGGTTTGTGGCCATTGTGACTGTCTTGGCATTTCTCTCATTTTTCGTTTGACGACTTTTGACGTCGGAATCATACGTCAAAAGTCATCAAACGGTGCAAATAGGGTGTTTTACATCTCCCTCAATAAGGGGTATTTTGGAAAAGCAATCTTTTCTCGTTTATTTTCAGCTAGGTATCATATCTTAAAAAAAAAAAAAAAAAAAAAAAACGATATTGGGCCTATGTCGCTGTAGTGTTGATAATTACTCTTTCAATCCTGGCGACCTGCCTTGTCAGCTCTAACTGCTCAGTCACACATGTACGATGGGGGGAGAGCACTTCCTCTGTGCTGTTTCAATGACGGCCCGCATTTTCAGCGCTCTGGCGACGTGGAAACAGTGTTGTTTGAGTGAATCACATTAATAACTTTTGGACTACTCGATCAAACTTCACCAGATTTTCACGGCAGTCGCCGCAATGGCTGCGAATGGTGTGTGCAAAATTACATGTAAAACGGTTGAGAATTGACTGAGATATCAATGAAAAACGCTCCTCCGACATTGTCACAACGTCGGCTCAGTGCTTTGCATTAATAACTTTTGAAGTACTCAATCAAACTCCGCCAAATTTACTGGGCAGTTGCCGTAGTTCCAGCCGATAGTGACTGCAAAATTAAATGAAAAACGGTTGAGAATTGACGTCTGAATTGACGTCTAAATGAATATATATATTGAAATACTCAAGCAAATTTCACACTAATCTCATTAATAACTTTTGAAGTACTCTCTCAAACTTTACAGAATTTACAGGGCAGTGGCCATAATACCATTCGATGGTGCCTGCAAAATTACATGGAAGACGGTTGAGAATTGACGTCTGAATTGACGTCTAAATGAATAACTTTTGAAATACTCAATCAAATTTCACACTAATCTCATTAATAACTTTTGAAGTACAATCTCAAACTTTACAAAATTTACAGGGAAGTCGCCATAATACCATCCAATGGTGCCTGCAAAATTACATGGAAGACGGTTGAGAATTGATGTCTGAATTGACGTCTAAATGAATAACTTTTGAAATACTCAAGCAAATTTACCACTAATCTCACTAATAACTTCAGAAGTACTCGCTCAAACTTTACAGAATTTACAGGGCAGTCGCTGAAATAACATCCAATGGTGCCTGCAAAATTACATGGAATATGATTGAGAATTGACGTCTGAATTGACGTCTAAATGAATAACTTTTGAAATACTCATTCAAATTTCACGTTAACCCCATTAATATCATTTGAAGTATTTGCTCAAACTCCACCGAATTTACAGGGCAGTCGCTCTAATACCATCCGATGGTGCCTGCAAATTTACATAAAAGACGGTTGAGAATTGACGTCTAAATTGACGTCTAAATGAATAACTTTTGAAATACTCAATCAAATTTTACACTAATCTCATTAATAACTTTTGAAGTATTCTCTCAAACTTTACAGAATTTACAGGGCAGTCGCCGTAATACCATCCGATGGTGCCTGCGAAATTACATGGTAAACGGTTAAGAATTGACGTCTGAATTGACGTCTAAATGAATAATTTTTGAAATACTCAAGCAAATTTACCACTAATCTCACTAATAACTTTAGAAGTACTTGCTCAAACTTTACAAACTTCTCAGGGCAGTCGCCGCTATAGTTGCAGGTAGTGCCTGCAAAATTACATGACAATCGGTTGAGAATTGACTGAGATATCAGCGAAAAACGGGTACAAATTATGACAAAAATGCCCAGAGATCAGTGAAAACGCATTGTAGACAGTGGGTTTGTGGCCATTGTGACTGTCTTGGCATTTCTCTCATTTTTCGTTTGACGACTTTTGACGTCAGAATCATACGTCAAAAGTCATCAAACGGTGCAAATAGGGTGTTTTACATCTCCCTCAATAAGGGGTATTTTGGAAAAGCAATCTTTTCTCGTTTATTTTCAGCTAGGTATCATATCTTAAAAAAAAAAAAAAAAAAAAAAAAAAACGATATT
Source organism: Flabesymbios commensalis (assembly GCA_964017125.1). Lineage (NCBI taxonomy): Eukaryota > Metazoa > Annelida > Polychaeta > Terebellida > Flabelligeridae > Flabesymbios > Flabesymbios commensalis. The sequence continues at coordinate 21,679 of CAXHKU010000284.1, forward strand.
GGGCCTATGTCGCTGTAGTGTTGATAATTACTCTCTCAATCCTGGCGACCTGCCTTGTCAGCTCTAACTGCTCAGTCACACATGTACGATGGGGGGAGAGCACTTCCTCTGTGCTGTTTCAATGACGGCCCGCATTTTCAGCGCTCTGGCGACGTGGAAACAGTGTTGTTTGAGTGAATCACATTAATAACTTTTGGAATACTCGATCAAACCTCACCAAATTTTCAGGGCAGTCGCCGCAATGGCTGCGAATGGTGTGTGCAAAATTACATGTAAAACGGTTGAGAATTGACTGAGATATCAATGAAAAACGCTCCTCCGACATTGTCACAACGTCGGCTCAGTGCTTTACATTAATAACTTTTGAAGTACTCAATCAAACTCCGCCAAATTTACTGGGCAGTTGTCGTAGTTCCAGCCGATAGTGACTGCAAAATTAAATGAAAAACGGTTGAGAATTGACGTCTGAATTGACGTCTAAATGAATATATATATTGAAATACTCAAGCAAATTTCACACTAATCTCATTAATAGCTTTTGAAGTACTCTCTCAAACTTTACAGAATTTACAGGGCAGTGGCCATAATACCATTCGATGGTGCCTGCAAAATTACATGGAAGACGGTTGAGAATTGACGTCTGAATTGACGTCTAAATGAATAACTTTTGAAATACTCAATCAAATTTCACACTAATCTCATTAATAACTTTTGAAGTACAATCTCAAACTTTACAAAATTTACAGGGAAGTCGCCATAATATCATCCAATGGTGCCTGCAAAATTACAAGGAAGACGGTTGAGAATTGATGTCTGAATTGACGTCTAAATGAATAACTTTTGAAATACTCAAGCAAATTTACCACTAATCTCACTAATAACTTCAGAAGTACTCGCTCAAACTTTACAGAATTTACAGGGCAGTCGCTAAAATAACATCCAATGGTGCCTGCAAAATTACATGGAAGATGATTGAGAATTGACGTCTGAATTGACGTCTAAATGAATAACTTTTGAAATACTCATTCAAATTTCACGTTAACCCCATTAATATCATTTGAAGTATTTGCTCAAACTCCACCGAATTTACAGGGCAGTCGCTCTAATACCATCCGATGGTGCCTGCAAATTTACATAAAAGACGGTTGAGAATTGACGTCTAAATTGACGTCTAAATGAATAACTTTTGAAATACTCAATCAAATTTTACACTAATCTCATTAATAACTTTTGAAGTATTCTCTCAAACTTTACAGAATTTACAGGGCAGTCGCCGTAATACCATCCGATGGTGCCTGCAAAATTACATGGTAAACGGTTAAGAATTGACGTCTGAATTGACGTCTAAATGAATAATTTTTGAAATACTCAAGCAAATTTACCACTAATCTCACTAATAACTTTAGAAGTACTCGCTCAAACTTTACAAACTTCTCAGGGCAGTCGCCGCTATAGTTGCAGGTAGTGCCTGCAAAATTACATGACAATCGGTTGAGAATTGACTGAGATATCAGCGAAAAACGGGTACAAATTATGACAAAAATGCCCAGAGATCAGTGAAAACGCATTGTAGACAGTGGGTTTGTGGCCATTGTGACTGTCTTGGCATTTCTCTCATTTTTCGTTTGACGACTTTTGACGTCGGAATCATACGTCAAAAGTCATCAAACGGTGCAAATAGGGTGTTTTACATCTCCCTCAATAAGGGGTATTTTGGAAAAGCAATCTTTTCTCGTTTATTTTCAGCTAGGTATCATATCTTAAAAAAAAAAAAAAAAAAAAAAACGATATTGGGCCTATGTCGCTGTAGTGTTGATAATTACTCTTTCAATCCTGGCGACCTGCCTTGTCAGCTCTAACTGCTCAGTCACACATGTACGATGGGGGGAGAGCACTTCCTCTGTGCTGTTTCAATGACGGCCCGCATTTTCAGCGCTCTGGCGACGTGGAAACAGTGTTGTTTGAGTGAATCACATTAATAACTTTTGGACTACTCGATCAAACTTCACCAGATTTTCACGGCAGTCGCCGCAATGGCTGCGAATGGTGTGTGCAAAATTACATGTAAAACGGTTGAGAATTGACTGAGATATCAATGAAAAACGCTCCTCCGACATTGTCACAACGTCGGCTCAGTGCTTTGCATTAATAACTTTTGAAGTACTCAATCAAACTCCGCCAAATTTACTGGGCAGTTGCCGTAGTTCCAGCCGATAGTGACTGCAAAATTAAATGAAAAACGGTTGAGAATTGACGTCTGAATTGACGTCTAAATGAATATATATATTGAAATACTCAAGCAAATTTCACACTAATCTCATTAATAACTTTTGAAGTACTCTCTCAAACTTTACAGAATTTACAGGGCAGTGGCCATAATACCATTCGATGGTGCCTGCAAAATTACATGGAAGACGGTTGAGAATTGACGTCTGAATTGACGTCTAAATGAATAACTTTTGAAATACTCAATCAAATTTCACACTAATCTCATTAATAACTTTTGAAGTACAATCTCAAACTTTACAAAATTTACAGGGAAGTCGCCATAATACCATCCAATGGTGCCTGCAAAATTACATGGAAGACGGTTGAGAATTGATGTCTGAATTGACGTCTAAATGAATAACTTTTGAAATACTCAAGCAAATTTACCACTAATCTCACTAATAACTTCAGAAGTACTCGCTCAAACTTTACAGAATTTACAGGGCAGTCGCTGAAATAACATCCAATGGTGCCTGCAAAATTACATGAAAGATGATTGAGAATTGACGTCTGAATTGACGTCTAAATGAATAACTTTTGAAATACTCATTCAAATTTCACGTCAACCCCATTAATATCATTTGAAGTATTTGCTCAAACTCCACCGAATTTACAGGGCAGTCGCTCTAATACCATCCGATGGTGCCTGCAAATTTACATAAAAGACGGTTGAGAATTGACGTCTAAATTGACGTCTAAATGAATAACTTTTGAAATACTCAATCAAATTTTACACTAATCTCATTAATAACTTTTGAAGTATTCTCTCAAACTTTACAGAATTTACAGGGCAGTCGCCGTAATACCATCCGATGGTGCCTGCAAAATTACATGGTAAACGGTTAAGAATTGACGTCTGAATTGACGTCTAAATGAATAATTTTTGAAATACTCAAGCAAATTTACCACTAATCTCACTAATAACTTTAGAAGTACTCGCTCAAACTTTACAAACTTCTCAGGGCAGTCGCCGCTATAGTTGCAGGTAGTGCCTGCAAAATTACATGACAATCGGTTGAGAATTGACTGAGATATCAGCGAAAAACGGGTACAAATTATGACAAAAATGCCCAGAGATCAGTGAAAACGCATTGCAGACAGTGGGTTTGTGGCCATTGTGACTGTCTTGGCATTTCTCTCATTTTTCGTTTGACGACTTTTGACGTCAGAATCATACGTCAAAAGTCATCAAACGGTGCAAATAGGGTGTTTTACATCTCCCTCAATAAGGGGTATTTTGGAAAAGCAATCTATTCTCGTTTATTTTCAGCTAGGTATCATATCTTAAAAAAAAAAAAAAAAAAAAAAAAAAACGATATTGGGCCTATGTCGCTGTAGTGTTGATAATTACTCTCTCAATCCTGGCGACCTGCCTTGTCAGCTCTAACTGCTCAGTCACACATGTACGATGGGGGGAGAGCACTTCCTCTGTGCTGTTTCAATGACGGCCCGCATTTTCAGCGCTCTGGCGACTTGGAAACAGTGTTGTTTGAGTGAATCACATTAATAACTTTTGGAATACTCGATCAAACCTCACCAAATTTTCACGGCAGTCGCCGCAATGGCTGCGAATGGTGTGTGCAAAATTACATGGTAAACGGTTAAGAATTGACGTCTGAATTGACGTCTAAATGAATAATTTTTGAAATACTCAAGCAAATTTACCACTAATCTCACTAATAACTTTAGAAGTACTCGCTCAAACTTTACAAACTTCTCAGGGCAGTCGCCGCTATAGTTGCAGGTAGTGCCTGCAAAATTACATGACAATCGGTTGAGAATTGACTGAGATATCAGCGAAAAACGGGTACAAATTATGACAAAAATGCCCAGAGATCAGTGAAAACGCATTGTAGACAGTGGGTTTGTGGCCATTGTGACTGTCTTGGCATTTCTCTCATTTTTCGTTTGACGACTTTTGACGTCAGAATCATACGTCAAAAGTCATCAAACGGTGCAAATAGGGTGTTTTACATCTCCCTCAATAAGGGGTATTTTGGAAAAGCAATCTTTTCTCGTTTATTTTCAGCTAGGTATCATATCTTAAAAAAAAAAAAAAAAAAAAAAAACGATATTGGGCCTATGTCGCTGTAGTGTTGATAATTACTCTCTCAATCCTGGCGACCTGCCTTGTCAGCTCTAACTGCTCAGTCACACATGTACGATGGGGGGAGAGCACTTCCTCTGTGCTGTTTCAATGACGGCCCGCATTTTCAGCGCTCTGGCGACTTGGAAACAGTGTTGTTTGAGTGAATCACATTAATAACTTTTGGAATACTCGATCAAACCTCACCAAATTTTCACGGCAGTCGCCGCAATGGCTGCGAATGGTGTGTGCAAAATTACATGGTAAACGGTTAAGAATTGACGTCTGAATTGACGTCTAAATGAATAATTTTTGAAATACTCAAGCAAATTTACCACTAATCTCACTAATAACTTTAGAAGTACTCGCTCAAACTTTACAAACTTCTCAGGGCAGTCGCCGCTATAGTTGCAGGTAGTGCCTGCAAAATTACATGACAATCGGTTGAGAATTGACTGAGATATCAGCGAAAAACGGGTACAAATTATGACAAAAATGCCCAGAGATCAGTGAAAACGCATTGTAGACAGTGGGTTTGTGGCCATTGTGACTGTCTTGGCATTTCTCTCATTTTTCGTTTGACGACTTTTGACGTCAGAATCATACGTCAAAAGTCATCAAACGGTGCAAATAGGGTGTTTTACATCTCCCTCAATAAGGGGTATTTTGGAAAAGCAATCTTTTCTCGTTTATTTTCAGCTAGGTATCATATCTTAAAAAAAAAAAAAAAAAAAAAAAACGATATTGGGCCTATGTCGCTGTAATTACTCTCTCAATCCTGGCGACCTGCCTTGTCAGCTCTAACTGCTCAGTCACACATGTACGATGGGGGGAGAGCACTTCCTCTGTGCTGTTTCAATGACGGCCCGCATTTTCAGCGCTCTGGCGACGTGGAAACAGTGTTGTTTGAGTGAATCACATTAATAACTTTTGGAATACTCGATCAAACCTCACCAAATTTTCAGGGCAGTCGCCGCAATGGCTGCGAATGGTGTGTGCAAAATTACATGTAAAACGGTTGAGAATTGACTGAGATATCAATGAAAAACGCTCCTCCGACATTGTCACAACGTCGGCTCAGTGCTTTGCATTATTAACTTTTGAAGTACTCAATCAAACTCCGCCAAATTTACTGGGCAGTTGCCGTAGTTCCAGCCGATAGTGACTGCAAAATTAAATGAAAAACGGTTGAGAATTGACGTCTGAATTGACGTCTAAATGAATATATATATTGAAATACTCAAGCAAATTTCACACTAATCTCATTAATAACTTTTGAAGTACTCTCTCAAACTTTACAGAATTTACAGGGCAGTGGCCATAATACCATTCGATGGTGCCTGCAAAATTACATGGAAGACGGTTGAGAATTGACGTCTGAATTGACGTCTAAATGAATAACTTTTGAAATACTCAATCAAATTTCACACTAATCTCATTAATAACTTTTGAAGTACAATCTCAAACTTTACAGAATTTACAGGGAAGTCGCCATAATACCATCCAATGGTGCCTGCAAAATCACATGGAAGACGGTTGAGAATTGATGTCTGAATTGACGGCTAAATGAATAACTTTTGAAATACTCAAGCAAATTTACCACCAATCTCACTAATAACTTCAGAAGTACTCGCTCAAACTTTACAGAATTTACAGGGCAGTCGCTGAAATAACATCCAATGGTGCCTGCAAAATTACATGAAAGATGATTGAGAATTGACGTCTGAATTGACGTCTAAATGAATAACTTTTGAAATACTCATTCAAATTTCACGTCAACCCCATTAATATCATTTGAAGTATTTGCTCAAACTCCACCGAATTTACAGGGCAGTCGCTCTAATACCATCCGATGGTGCCTGCAAATTTACATAAAAGACGGTTGAGAATTGACGTCTAAATTGACGTCTAAATGAATAACTTTTGAAATACTCAATCAAATTTTACACTAATCTCATTAATAACTTTTGAAGTATTCTCTCAAACTTTACAGAATTTACAGGGCAGTCGCCGTAATACCATCCGATGGTGCCTGCAAAATTACATGGTAAACGGTTAAGAATTGACGTCTGAATTGACGTCTAAATGAATAATTTTTGAAATACTCAAGCAAATTTACCACTAATCTCACCAATAACTTTAGAAGTACTCGCTCAAACTTTACAAACTTCTCAGGGCAGTCGCCGCTATAGTTGCAGGTAGTGCCTGCAAAATTACATGACAATCGGTTGAGAATTGACTGAGATATCAGCGAAAAACGGGTACAAATTATGACAAAAATGCCCAGAGATCAGTGAAAACGCATTGTAGACAGTGGGTTTGTGGCCATTGTGACTGTCTTGGCATTTCTCTCATTTTTCGTTTGACGACTTTTGACGTCAGAATCATACGTCAAAAGTCATCAAACGGTGCAAATAGGGTGTTTTACATCTCCCTCAATAAGGGGTATTTTGGAAAAGCAATCTTTTCTCGTTTATTTTCAGCTAGGTATCATATCTTAAAAAAAAAAAAAAAAAAAAAAAAAACGATATTGGGCCTATGTCGCTGTAGTGTTGATAATTACTCTCTTAATCCTGGCGACCTGCCTTGTCAGCTCTAACTGCTCAGTCACACATGTACGATGGGGGGAGAGCACTTCCTCTGTGCTGTTTCAATGACGGCCCGCATTTTCAGCGCTCTGGCGACTTGGAAACAGTGTTGTTTGAGTGAATCACATTAATAACTTTTGGAATACTCGATCAAACCTCACCAAATTTTCAGGGCAGTCGCTGCAATGGCTGCGAATGGTGTGTGCAAAATTACATGTAAAACGGTTGAGAATTGACTGAGATATCAATGAAAAACGCTCCTCCGACATTGTCACAACGTCGGCTCAGTGCTTTGCATTATTAACTTTTGAAGTACTCAATCAAACTCCGCTAAATTTACTGGGCAGTTGCCGTAGTTCCAGCCGATAGTGACTGCAAAATTAAATGAAAAACGGTTGAGAATTGACGTCTGAATTGACGTCTAAATGAATATATATATTGAAATACTCAAGCAAATTTCACACTAATCTCATTAATAACTTTTGAAGTACTCTCTCAAACTTTACAGAATTTACAGGGCAGTGGCCATAATACCATTCGATGGTGCCTGCAAAATTACATGGAAGACGGTTGAGAATTGACGTCTGAATTGACGTCTAAATGAATAACTTTTGAAATACTCAATCAAATTTCACACTAATCTCATTAATAACTTTTGAAGTACAATCTCAAACTTTACAAAATTTACAGGGAAGTCACCATAATACCATCCAATGGTGCCTGCAAAATTACATGGAAGACGGTTGAGAATTGATGTCTGAATTGACGGCTAAATGAATAACTTTTGAAATACTCAAGCAAATTTACCACCAATCTCACTAATAACTTCAGAAGTACTCGCTCAAACTTTACAGAATTTACAGGGCAGTCGCTGAAATAACATCCAATGGTGCCTGCAAAATTACATGGAAGATGATTGAGAATTGACGTCTGAATTGACGTCTAAATGAATAACTTTTGAAATACTCATTCAAATTTCACGTCAACCCCATTAATATCATTTGAAGTATTTGCTCAAACTCCACCGAATTTACAGGGCAGTCGCTCTAATACCATCCGATGGTGCCTGCAAATTTACATAAAAGACGGTTGAGAATTGACGTCTAAATTGACGTCTAAATGAATAACTTTTGAAATACTCAATCAAATTTTACACTAATCTCATTAATAACTTTTGAAGTATTCTCTCAAACTTTACAGAATTTACAGGGCAGTCGCCGTAATACCATCCGATGGTGCCTGCAAAATTACATGGTAAACGGTTAAGAATTGACGTCTGAATTGACGTCTAAATGAATAATTTTTGAAATACTCAAGCAAATTTACCACTAATCTCACTAATAACTTTAGAAGTACTCGCTCAAACTTTACAAACTTCTCAGGGCAGTCGCCGCTATAGTTGCAGGTAGTGCCTGCAAAATTACATGACAATCGGTTGAGAATTGACTGAGATATCAGCGAAAAACGGGTACAAATTATGACAAAAATGCCCAGAGATCAGTGAAAACGCATTGTAGACAGTGGGTTTGTGGCCATTGTGACTGTCTTGGCATTTCTCTCATTTTTCGTTTGACGACTTTTGACGTCAGAATCATACGTCAAAAGTCATCAAACGGTGCAAATAGGGTGTTTTACATCTCCCTCAATAAGGGGTATTTTGGAAAAGCAATCTTTTCTCGTTTATTTTCAGCTAGGTATCATATCTTAAAAAAAAAAAAAAAAAAAAAAAAAAACGATATTGGGCCTATGTCGCTGTAGTGTTGATAATTACTCTCTTAATCCTGGCGACCTGCCTTGTCAGCTCTAACTGCTCAGTCACACATGTACGATGGGGGGAGAGCACTTCCTCTGTGCTGTTTCAATGACGGCCCGCATTTTCAGCGCTCTGGCGACTTGGAAACAGTGTTGTTTGAGTGAATCACATTAATAACTTTTGGAATACTCGATCAAACCTCACCAAATTTTCAGGGCAGTCGCTGCAATGGCTGCGAATGGTGTGTGCAAAATTACATGTAAAACGGTTGAGAATTGACTGAGATATCAATGAAAAACGCTCCTCCGACATTGTCACAACGTCGGCTCAGTGCTTTGCATTATTAACTTTTGAAGTACTCAATCAAACTCCGCCAAATTTACTGGGCAGTTGCCGTAGTTCCAGCCGATAGTGACTGCAAAATTAAATGAAAAACGGTTGAGAATTGACGTCTGAATTGACGTCTAAATGAATATATATATTGAAATACTCAAGCAAATTTCACACTAATCTCATTAATAACTTTTGAAGTACTCTCTCAAACTTTACAGAATTTACAGGGCAGTGGCCATAATACCATTCGATGGTGCCTGCAAAATTACATGGAAGACGGTTGAGAATTGACGTCTGAATTGACGTCTAAATGAATAACATTTGAAATACTCAATCAAATTTCACACTAATCTCATTAATAACTTTTGAAGTACAATCTCAAACTTTACAAAATTTACAGGGAAGTCACCATAATACCATCCAATGGTGCCTGCAAAATTACATGGAAGACGGTTGAGAATTGATGTCTGAATTGACGGCTAAATGAATAACTTTTGAAATACTCAAGCAAATTTACCACCAATCTCACTAATAACTTCAGAAGTACTCGCTCAAACTTTACAGAATTTACAGGGCAGTCGCTGAAATAACATCCAATGGTGCCTGCAAAATTACATGGAAGATGATTGAGAATTGACGTCTGAATTGACGTCTAAATGAATAACTTTTGAAATACTCATTCAAATTTCACGTCAACCCCATTAATATCATTTGAAGTATTTGCTCAAACTCCACCGAATTTACAGGGCAGTCGCTCTAATACCATCCGATGGTGCCTGCAAATTTACATAAAAGACGGTTGAGAATTGACGTCTAAATTGACGTCTAAATGAATAACTTTTGAAATACTCAATCAAATTTTACACTAATCTCATTAATAACTTTTGAAGTATTCTCTCAAACTTTACAGAATTTACAGGGCAGTCGCCGTAATACCATCCGATGGTGCCTGCAAAATTACATGGTAAACGGTTAAGAATTGACGTCTGAATTGACGTCTAAATGAATAATTTTTGAAATACTCAAGCAAATTTACCACTAATCTCACTAATAACTTTAAAAGTACTCGCTCAAACTTTACAAACTTCTCAGGGCAGTCGCCGCTATAGTTGCAGGTAGTGCCTGCAAAATTACATGACAATCGGTTGAGAATTGACTGAGATATCAGCGAAAAACGGGTACAAATTATGACAAAAATGCCCAGAGATCAGTGAAAACGCATTGTAGACAGTGGGTTTGTGGCCATTGTGACTGTCTTGGCATTTCTCTCATTTTTCGTTTGACGACTTTTGACGTCAGAATCATACGTCAAAAGTCATCAAACGGTGCAAATAGGGTGTTTTACATCTCCCTCAATAAGGGGTATTTTGGAAAAGCAATCTTTTCTCGTTTATTTTCAGCTAGGTATCATATCTTAAAAAAAAAAAAAAAAAAAAAAAAACGATATTGGGCCTATGTCGCTGTAGTGTTGATAATTACTCTCTTAATCCTGGCGACCTGCCTTGTCAGCTCTAACTGCTCAGTCACACATGTACGATGGGGGGAGAGCACTTCCTCTGTGCTGTTTCAATGACGGCCCGCATTTTCAGCGCTCTGGCGACTTGGAAACAGTGTTGTTTGAGTGAATCACATTAATAACTTTTGGAATACTCGATCAAACCTCACCAAATTTTCAGGGCAGTCGCCGCAATGGCTGCGAATGGTGTGTGCAAAATTACATGTAAAACGGTTGAGAATTGACTGAGATATCAATGAAAAACGCTCCTCCGACATTGTCACAACGTCGGCTCAGTGCTTTGCATTATTAACTTTTGAAGTACTCAATCAAACTCCGCCAAATTTACTGGGCAGTTGCCGTAGTTCCAGCCGATAGTGACTGCAAAATTAAATGAAAAACGGTTGAGAATTGACGTCTGAATTGACGTCTAAATGAATATATATATTGAAATACTCAAGCAAATTTCACACTAATCTCATTAATAACTTTTGAAGTACTCTCTAAAACTTTACAGAATTTACAGGGCAGTGGCCATAATACCATTCGATGGTGCCTGCAAAATTACATGGAAGACGGTTGAGAATTGACGTCTGAATTGACGTCTAAATGAATAACTTTTGAAATACTCAATCAAATTTCACACTAATCTCATTAATAACTTTTGAAGTACAATCTCAAACTTTACAAAATTTACAGGGAAGTCGCCATAATACCATCCAATGGTGCCTGCAAAATTACATGGAAGACGGTTGAGAATTGATGTCTGAATTGACGGCTAAATGAATAACTTTTGAAATACTCAAGCAAATTTACCACCAATCTCACTAATAACTTCAGAAGTACTCGCTCAAACTTTACAGAATTTACAGGGCAGTCGCTGAAATAACATCCAATGGTGCCTGCAAAATTACATGAAAGATGATTGAGAATTGACGTCTGAATTGACGTCTAAATGAATAACTTTTGAAATACTCATTCAAATTTCACGTCAACCCCATTAATATCATTTGAAGTATTTGCTCAAACTCCACCGAATTTACAGGGCAGTCGCTCTAATACCATCCGATGGTGCCTGCAAATTTACATAAAAGACGGTTGAGAATTGACGTCTAAATTGACGTCTAAATGAATAACTTTTGAAATACTCAATCAAATTTTACACTAATCTCATTAATAACTTTTGAAGTATTCTCTCAAACTTTACAGAATTTACAGGGCAGTCGCCGTAATACCATCCGATGGTGCCTGCAAAATTACATGGTAAACGGTTAAGAATTGACGTCTGAATTGACGTCTAAATGAATAATTTTTGAAATACTCAAGCAAATTTACCACTAATCTCACTAATAACTTTAGAAGTACTCGCTCAAACTTTACAAACTTCTCAGGGCAGTCGCCGCTATAGTTGCAGGTAGTGCCTGCAAAATTACATGACAATCGGTTGAGAATTGACTGAGATATCAGCGAAAAACGGGTACAAATTATGACAAAAATGCCCAGAGATCAGTGAAAACGCATTGTAGACAGTGGGTTTGTGGCCATTGTGACTGTCTTGGCATTTCTCTCATTTTTCGTTTGACGACTTTTGACGTCAGAATCATACGTCAAAAGTCATCAAACGGTGCAAATAGGGTGTTTTACATCTCCCTCAATAAGGGGTATTTTGGAAAAGCAATCTTTTCTCGTTTATTTTCAGCTAGGTATCATATCTTAAAAAAAAAAAAAAAAAAAAAAAAAACGATATTGGGCCTATGTCGCTGTAGTGTTGATAATTACTCTCTTAATCCTGGCGACCTGCCTTGTCAGCTCTAACTGCTCAGTCACACATGTACGATGGGGGGAGAGCACTTCCTCTGTGCTGTTTCAATGACGGCCCGCATTTTCAGCGCTCTGGCGACTTGGAAACAGTGTTGTTTGAGTGAATCACATTAATAACTTTTGGAATACTCGATCAAACCTCACCAAATTTTCAGGGCAGTCGCCGCAATGGCTGCAAATGGTGTGTGCAAAATTACATGTAAAACGGTTGAGAATTGACTGAGATATCAATGAAAAACGCTCCTCCGACATTGTCACAACGTCGGCTCAGTGCTTTGCATTAATAACTTTTGAAGTACTCAATCAAACTCCGCCAAATTTACTGGGCAGTTGCCGTAGTTCCAGCCGATAGTGACTGCAAAATTAAATGAAAAACGGTTGAGAATTGACGTCTGAATTGACGTCTAAATGAATATATATATTGAAATACTCAAGCAAATTTCACACTAATCTCATTAATAACTTTTGAAGTACTCTCTAAAACTTTACAGAATTTACAGGGCAGTGGCCATAATACCATTCGATGGTGCCTGCAAAATTACATGGAAGACGGTTGAGAATTGACGTCTGAATTGACGTCTAAATGAATAACTTTTGAAATACTCAATCAAATTTCACACTAATCTCATTAATAACTTTTGAAGTACAATCTCAAACTTTACAAAATTTACAGGGAAGTCGCCATAATACCATCCAATGGTGCCTGCAAAATTACATGGAAGACGGTTGAGAATTGATGTCTGAATTGACGGCTAAATGAATAACTTTTGAAATACTCAAGCAAATTTACCACCAATCTCACTAATAACTTCAGAAGTACTCGCTCAAACTTTACAGAATTTACAGGGCAGTCGCTGAAATAACATCCAATGGTGCCTGCAAAATTACATGAAAGATGATTGAGAATTGACGTCTGAATTGACGTCTAAATGAATAACTTTTGAAATACTCATTCAAATTTCACGTCAACCCCATTAATATCATTTGAAGTATTTGCTCAAACTCCACCGAATTTACAGGGCAGTCGCTCTAATACCATCCGATGGTGCCTGCAAATTTACATAAAAGACGGTTGAGAATTGACGTCTAAATTGACGTCTAAATGAATAACTTTTGAAATACTCAATCAAATTTTACACTAATCTCATTAATAACTTTTGAAGTATTCTCTCAAACTTTACAGAATTTACAGGGCAGTCGCCGTAATACCATCCGATGGTGCCTGCAAAATTACATGGTAAACGGTTAAGAATTGACGTCTGAATTGACGTCTAAATGAATAATTTTTGAAATACTCAAGCAAATTTACCACTAATCTCACTAATAACTTTAGAAGTACTGGCTCAAACTTTACAAACTTCTCAGGGCAGTCGCCGCTATAGTTGCAGGTAGTGCCTGCAAAATTACATGACAATCGGTTGAGAATTGACTGAGATATCAGCGAAAAACGGGTACAAATTATGACAAAAATGCCCAGAGATCAGTGAAAACGCATTGTAGACAGTGGGTTTGTGGCCATTGTGACTGTCTTGGCATTTCTCTCATTTTTCGTTTGACGACTTTTGACGTCAGAATCATACGTCAAAAGTCATCAAACGGTGCAAATAGGGTGTTTTACATCTCCCTCAATAAGGGGTATTTTGGAAAAGCAATCTTTTCTCGTTTATTTTCAGCTAGGTATCATATCTTAAAAAAAAAAAAAAAAAAAAAAAAAACGATATTGGGCCTATGTCGCTGTAGTGTTGATAATTACTCTCTTAATCCTGGCGACCTGCCTTGTCAGCTCTAACTGCTCAGTCACACATGTACGATGGGGGGAGAGCACTTCCTCTGTGCTGTTTCAATGACGGCCCGCATTTTCAGCGCTCTGGCGACTTGGAAACAGTGTTGTTTGAGTGAATCACATTAATAACTTTTGGAATACTCGATCAAACCTCACCAAATTTTCAGGGCAGTCGCCGCAATGGCTGCGAATGGTGTGTGCAAAATTACATGTAAAACGGTTGAGAATTGACTGAGATATCAATGAAAAACGCTCCTCCGACATTGTCACAACGTCGGCTCAGTGCTTTGCATTATTAACTTTTGAAGTACTCAATCAAACTCCGCCAAATTTACTGGGCAGTTGCCGTAGTTCCAGCCGATAGTGACTGCAAAATTAAATGAAAAACGGTTGAGAATTGACGTCTGAATTGACGTCTAAATGAATATATATATTGAAATACTCAAGCAAATTTCACACTAATCTCATTAATAACTTTTGAAGTACTCTCTAAAACTTTACAGAATTTACAGGGCAGTGGCCATAATACCATTCGATGGTGCCTGCAAAATTACATGGAAGACGGTTGAGAATTGACGTCTGAATTGACGTCTAAATGAATAACTTTTGAAATACTCAATCAAATTTCACACTAATCTCATTAATAACTTTTGAAGTACAATCTCAAACTTTACAAAATTTACAGGGAAGTCGCCATAATACCATCCAATGGTGCCTGCAAAATTACATGGAAGACGGTTGAGAATTGATGTCTGAATTGACGGCTAAATGAATAACTTTTGAAATACTCAAGCAAATTTACCACCAATCTCACTAATAACTTCAGAAGTACTCGCTCAAACTTTACAGAATTTACAGGGCAGTCGCTGAAATAACATCCAATGGTGCCTGCAAAATTACATGAAAGATGATTGAGAATTGACGTCTGAATTGACGTCTAAATGAATAACTTTTGAAATACTCATTCAAATTTCACGTCAACCCCATTAATATCATTTGAAGTATTTGCTCAAACTCCACCGAATTTACAGGGCAGTCGCTCTAATACCATCCGATGGTGCCTGCAAATTTACATAAAAGACGGTTGAGAATTGACGTCTAAATTGACGTCTAAATGAATAACTTTTGAAATACTCAATCAAATTTTACACTAATCTCATTAATAACTTTTGAAGTATTCTCTCAAACTTTACAGAATTTACAGGGCAGTCGCCGTAATACCATCCGATGGTGCCTGCAAAATTACATGGTAAACGGTTAAGAATTGACGTCTGAATTGACGTCTAAATGAATAATTTTTGAAATACTCAAGCAAATTTACCACTAATCTCACTAATAACTTTAGAAGTACTCGCTCAAACTTTACAAACTTCTCAGGGCAGTCGCCGCTATAGTTGCAGGTAGTGCCTGCAAAATTACATGACAATCGGTTGAGAATTGACTGAGATATCAGCGAAAAACGGGTACAAATTATGACAAAAATGCCCAGAGATCAGTGAAAACGCATTGTAGACAGTGGGTTTGTGGCCATTGTGACTGTCTTGGCATTTCTCTCATTTTTCGTTTGACGACTTTTGACGTCAGAATCATACGTCAAAAGTCATCAAACGGTGCAAATAGGGTGTTTTACATCTCCCTCAATAAGGGGTATTTTGGAAAAGCAATCTTTTCTCGTTTATTTTCAGCTAGGTATCATATCTTAAAAAAAAAAAAAAAAAAAAAAAAACGATATTGGGCCTATGTCGCTGTAGTGTTGATAATTACTCTCTTAATCCTGGCGACCTGCCTTGTCAGCTCTAACTGCTCAGTCACACATGTACGATGGGGGGAGAGCACTTCCTCTGTGCTGTTTCAATGACGGCCCGCATTTTCAGCGCTCTGGCGACTTGGAAACAGTGTTGTTTGAGTGAATCACATTAATAACTTTTGGAATACTCGATCAAACCTCACCAAATTTTCAGGGCAGTCGCCGCAATGGCTGCGAATGGTGTGTGCAAAATTACATGTAAAACGGTTGAGAATTGACTGAGATATCAATGAAAAACGCTCCTCCGACATTGTCACAACGTCGGCTCAGTGCTTTGCATTAATAACTTTTGAAGTACTCAATCAAACTCCGCCAAATTTACTGGGCAGTTGCCGTAGTTCCAGCCGATAGTGACTGCAAAATTAAATGAAAAACGGTTGAGAATTGACGTCTGAATTGACGTCTAAATGAATATATATATTGAAATACTCAAGCAAATTTCACACTAATCTCATTAATAACTTTTGAAGTACTCTCTAAAACTTTACAGAATTTACAGGGCAGTGGCCATAATACCATTCGATGGTGCCTGCAAAATTACATGGAAGACGGTTGAGAATTGACGTCTGAATTGACGTCTAAATGAATAACTTTTGAAATACTCAATCAAATTTCACACTAATCTCATTAATAACTTTTGAAGTACAATCTCAAACTTTACAAAATTTACAGGGAAGTCGCCATAATACCATCCAATGGTGCCTGCAAAATTACATGGAAGACGGTTGAGAATTGATGTCTGAATTGACGGCTAAATGAATAACTTTTGAAATACTCAAGCAAATTTACCACCAATCTCACTAATAACTTCAGAAGTACTCGCTCAAACTTTACAGAATTTACAGGGCAGTCGCTGAAATAACATCCAATGGTGCCTGCAAAATTACATGAAAGATGATTGAGAATTGACGTCTGAATTGACGTCTAAATGAATAACTTTTGAAATACTCATTCAAATTTCACGTCAACCCCATTAATATCATTTGAAGTATTTGCTCAAACTCCACCGAATTTACAGGGCAGTCGCTCTAATACCATCCGATGGTGCCTGCAAATTTACATAAAAGACGGTTGAGAATTGACGTCTAAATTGACGTCTAAATGAATAACTTTTGAAATACTCAATCAAATTTTACACTAATCTCATTAATAACTTTTGAAGTATTCTCTCAAACTTTACAGAATTTACAGGGCAGTCGCCGTAATACCATCCGATGGTGCCTGCAAAATTACATGGTAAACGGTTAAGAATTGACGTCTGAATTGACGTCTAAATGAATAATTTTTGAAATACTCAAGCAAATTTACCACTAATCTCACTAATAACTTTAGAAGTACTCGCTCAAACTTTACAAACTTCTCAGGGCAGTCGCCGCTATAGTTGCAGGTAGTGCCTGCAAAATTACATGACAATCGGTTGAGAATTGACTGAGATATCAGCGAAAAACGGGTACAAATTATGACAAAAATGCCCAGAGATCAGTGAAAACGCATTGTAGACAGTGGGTTTGTGGCCATTGTGACTGTCTTGGCATTTCTCTCATTTTTCGTTTGACGACTTTTGACGTCAGAATCATACGTCAAAAGTCATCAAACGGTGCAAATAGGGTGTTTTACATCTCCCTCAATAAGGGGTATTTTGGAAAAGCAATCTTTTCTCGTTTATTTTCAGCTAGGTATCATATCTTAAAAAAAAAAAAAAAAAAAAAAAAACGATATTGGGCCTATGTCGCTGTAGTGTTGATAATTACTCTCTTAATCCTGGCGACCTGCCTTGTCAGCTCTAACTGCTCAGTCACACATGTACGATGGGGGGAGAGCACTTCCTCTGTGCTGTTTCAATGACGGCCCGCATTTTCAGCGCTCTGGCGACTTGGAAACAGTGTTGTTTGAGTGAATCACATTAATAACTTTTGGAATACTCGATCAAACCTCACCAAATTTTCAGGGCAGTCGCCGCAATGGCTGCGAATGGTGTGTGCAAAATTACATGTAAAACGGTTGAGAATTGACTGAGATATCAATGAAAAACGCTCCTCCGACATTGTCACAACGTCGGCTCAGTGCTTTGCATTAATAACTTTTGAAGTACTCAATCAAACTCCGCCAAATTTACTGGGCAGTTGCCGTAGTTCCAGCCGATAGTGACTGCAAAATTAAATGAAAAACGGTTGAGAATTGACGTCTGAATTGACGTCTAAATGAATATATATATTGAAATACTCAAGCAAATTTCACACTAATCTCATTAATAACTTTTGAAGTACTCTCTCAAACTTTACAGAATTTACAGGGCAGTGGCCATAATACCATTCGATGGTGCCTGCAAAATTACATGGAAGACGGTTGAGAATTGACGTCTGAATTGACGTCTAAATGAATAACTTTTGAAATACTCAATCAAATTTCACACTAATCTCATTAATAACTTTTGAAGTACAATCTCAAACTTTACAAAATTTACAGGGAAGTCGCCATAATACCATCCAATGGTGCCTGCAAAATTACATGGAAGACGGTTGAGAATTGATGTCTGAATTGACGTCTAAATGAATAACTTTTGAAATACTCAAGCAAATTTACCACTAATCTCACTAATAACTTCAGAAGTACTCGCTCAAACTTTACAGAATTTACAGGGCAGTCGCTGAAATAACATCCAATGGTGCCTGCAAAATTACATGGAAGATGATTGAGAATTGACGTCTGAATTGACGTCTAAATGAATAACTTTTGAAATACTCATTCAAATTTCACGTTAACCCCATTAATATCATTTGAAGTATTTGCTCAAACTCCACCGAATTTACAGGGCAGTCGCTCTAATACCATCCGATGGTGCCTGCAAATTTACATAAAAGACGGTTGAGAATTGACGTCTAAATTGACGTCTAAATGAATAACTTTTGAAATACTCAATCAAATTTTACACTAATCTCATTAATAACTTTTGAAGTATTCTCTCAAACTTTACAGAATTTACAGGGCAGTCGCCGTAATACCATCCGATGGTGCCTGCAAAATTACATGGTAAACGGTTAAGAATTGACGTCTGAATTGACGTCTAAATGAATAATTTTTGAAATACTCAAGCAAATTTACCACTAATCTCACTAATAACTTTAGAAGTACTCGCTCAAACTTTACAAACTTCTCAGGGCAGTCGCCGCTATAGTTGCAGGTAGTGCCTGCAAAATTACATGACAATCGGTTGAGAATTGACTGAGATATCAGCGAAAAACGGGTACAAATTATGACAAAAATGCCCAGAGATCAGTGAAAACGCATTGTAGACAGTGGGTTTGTGGCCATTGTGACTGTCTTGGCATTTCTCTCATTTTTCGTTTGACGACTTTTGACGTCAGAATCATACGTCAAAAGTCATCAAACGGTGCAAATAGGGTGTTTTACATCTCCCTCAATAAGGGGTATTTTGGAAAAGCAATCTTTTCTCGTTTATTTTCAGCTAGGTATCATATTTAAAAAAAAAAAAAAAAAAAAAAAAACGATATTGGGCCTATGTCGCTGTAGTGTTGATAATTACTCTCTCAATCCTGGCGACCTGCCTTGTCAGCTCTAACTGCTCAGTCACACATGTACGATGGGGGGAGAGCACTTCCTCTGTGCTGTTTCAATGACGGCCCGCATTTTCAGCGCTCTGGCGACTTGGAAACAGTGTTGTTTGAGTGAATCACATTAATAACTTTTGGAATACTCGATCAAACCTCACCAAATTTTCAGGGCAGTCGCCGCAATGGCTGCGAATGGTGTGTGCAAAATTACATGTAAAACGGTTGAGAAGTGACTGAGATATCAATGAAAAACGCTCCTCCGACATTGTCACAACGTCGGCTCAGTGCTTTGCATTAATAACTTTTGAAGTACTCAATCAAACTCCGCCAAATTTACTGGGCAGTTGCCGTAGTTCCAGCCGATAGTGACTGCAAAATTAAATGAAAAACGGTTGAGAATTGACGTCTGAATTGACGTCTAAATGAATATATATATTGAAATACTCAAGCAAATTTCACATTAATCTCATTAATAACTTTTGAAGTACTCTCTCAAACTTTACAGAATTTACAGGGCAGTGGCCATAATACCATTCGATGGTGCCTGCAAAATTACATGGAAGACGGTTGAGAATTGACGTCTGAATTGACGTCTAAATGAATAACTTTTGAAATACTCAATCAAATTTCACACTAATCTCATTAATAACTTTTGAAGTACAATCTCAAACTTTACAAAATTTACAGGGAAGTCGCCATAATACCATCCAATGGTGCCTGCAAAATTACATGGAAGACGGTTGAGAATTGATGTCTGAATTGACGTCTAAATGAATAACTTTTGAAATACTCAAGCAAATTTACCACTAATCTCACTAATAACTTCAGAAGTACTCGCTCAAACTTTACAGAATTTACAGGGCAGTCGCTGAAATAACATCCAATGGTGCCTGCAAAATTACATGGAAGATGATTGAGAATTGACGTCTGAATTGACGTCTAAATGAATAACTTTTGAAATACTCATTCAAATTTCACGTTAACCCCATTAATATCATTTGAAGTATTTGCTCAAACTCCACCGAATTTACAGGGCAGTCGCTCTAATACCATCCGATGGTGCCTGCAAATTTACATAAAAGACGGTTGAGAATTGACGTCTAAATTGACGTCTAAATGAATAACTTTTGAAATACTCAATCAAATTTTACACTAATCTCATTAATAACTTTTGAAGTATTCTCTCAAACTTTACAGAATTTACAGGGCAGTCGCCGTAATACCATCCGATGGTGCCTGCAAAATTACATGGTAAACGGTTAAGAATTGACGTCTGAATTGACGTCTAAATGAATAATTTTTGAAATACTCAAGCAAATTTACCACTAATCTCACTAATAACTTTAGAAGTACTCGCTCAAACTTTACAAACTTCTCAGGGCAGTCGCCGCTATAGTTGCAGGTAGTGCCTGCAAAATTACATGACAATCGGTTGAGAATTGACTGAGATATCAGCGAAAAACGGGTACAAATTATGACAAAAATGCCCAGAGATCAGTGAAAACGCATTGTAGACAGTGGGTTTGTGGCCATTGTGACTGTCTTGGCATTTCTCTCATTTTTCGTTTGACGACTTTTGACGTCAGAATCATACGTCAAAAGTCATCAAACGGTGCAAATAGGGTGTTTTACATCTCCCTCAATAAGGGGTATTTTGGAAAAGCAATCTTTTCTCGTTTATTTTCAGCTAGGTATCATATTTAAAAAAAAAAAAAAAAAAAAAAAAAACGATATTGGGCCTATGTCGCTGTAGTGTTGATAATTACTCTCTCAATCCTGGCGACCTGCCTTGTCAGCTCTAACTGCTCAGTCACACATGTACGATGGGGGGAGAGCACTTCCTCTGTGCTGTTTCAATGACGGCCCGCATTTTCAGCGCTCTGGCGACTTGGAAACAGTGTTGTTTGAGTGAATCACATTAATAACTTTTGGAATACTCGATCAAACCTCACCAAATTTTCAGGGCAGTCGCCGCAATGGCTGCGAATGGTGTGTGCAAAATTACATGTAAAACGGTTGAGAAGTGACTGAGATATCAATGAAAAACGCTCCTCC
Source organism: Flabesymbios commensalis (assembly GCA_964017125.1). Lineage (NCBI taxonomy): Eukaryota > Metazoa > Annelida > Polychaeta > Terebellida > Flabelligeridae > Flabesymbios > Flabesymbios commensalis. Next base: position 43,240 of record CAXHKU010000284.1, read on the forward strand.
GACATTGTCACAACGTCGGCTCAGTGCTTTGCATTAATAACTTTTGAAGTACTCAATCAAACTCCGCCAAATTTACTGGGCAGTTGCCGTAGTTCCAGCCGATAGTGACTGCAAAATTAAATGAAAAACGGTTGAGAATTGACGTCTGAATTGACGTCTAAATGAATATATATATTGAAATACTCAAGCAAATTTCACATTAATCTCATTAATAACTTTTGAAGTACTCTCTCAAACTTTACAGAATTTACAGGGCAGTGGCCATAATACCATTCGATGGTGCCTGCAAAATTACATGGAAGACGGTTGAGAATTGACGTCTGAATTGACGTCTAAATGAATAACTTTTGAAATACTCAATCAAATTTCACACTAATCTCATTAATAACTTTTGAAGTACAATCTCAAACTTTACAAAATTTATAGGGAAGTCGCCATAATACCATCCAATGGTGCCTGCAAAATTACATGGAAGACGGTTGAGAATTGATGTCTGAATTGACGTCTAAATGAATAACTTTTGAAATACTCAAGCAAATTTACCACTAATCTCACTAATAACTTTAGAAGTACTCGCTCAAACTTTACAGAATTTACAGGGCAGTCGCTGAAATAACATCCAATGGTGCCTGCAAAATTACATGGAAGATGATTGAGAATTGACGTCTGAATTGACGTCTAAATGAATAACTTTTGAAATACTCATTCAAATTTCACGTTAACCCCATTAATATCATTTGAAGTATTTGCTCAAACTCCACCGAATTTACAGGGCAGTCGCTCTAATACCATCCGATGGTGCCTGCAAATTTACATAAAAGACGGTTGAGAATTGACGTCTAAATTGACGTCTAAATGAATAACTTTTGAAATACTCAAGCAAATTTACCACTAATCTCACTAATAACTTCAGAAGTACTCGCTCAAACTTTACAGAATTTACAGGGCAGTCGCTGAAATAACATCCAATGGTGCCTGCAAAATTACATGGAAGATGATTGAGAATTGACGTCTGAATTGACGTCTAAATGAATAACTTTTGAAATACTCATTCAAATTTCACGTTAACCCCATTAATATCATTTGAAGTATTTGCTCAAACTCCACCGAATTTACAGGGCAGTCGCTCTAATACCATCCGATGGTGCCTGCAAATTTACATAAAAGACGGTTGAGAATTGACGTCTAAATTGACGTCTAAATGAATAACTTTTGAAATACTCAATCAAATTTTACACTAATCTCATTAATAACTTTTGAAGTATTCTCTCAAACTTTACAGAATTTACAGGGCAGTCGCCGTAATACCATCCGATGGTGCCTGCAAAATTACATGGTAAACGGTTAAGAATTGACGTCTGAATTGACGTCTAAATGAATAATTTTTGAAATACTCAAGCAAATTTACCACTAATCTCACTAAGAACTTTAGAAGTACTCGCTCAAACTTTACAAACTTCTCAGGGCAGTCGCCGCTATAGTTGCAGGTAGTGCCTGCAAAATTACATGACAATCGGTTGAGAATTGACTGAGATATCAGCGAAAAACGGGTACAAATTATGACAAAAATGCCCAGAGATCAGTGAAAACGCATTGTAGACAGTGGGTTTGTGGCCATTGTGACTGTCTTGGCATTTCTCTCATTTTTCGTTTGACGACTTTTGACGTCAGAATCATACGTCAAAAGTCATCAAACGGTGCAAATAGGGTGTTTTACATCTCCCTCAATAAGGGGTATTTTGGAAAAGCAATCTTTTCTCGTTTATTTTCAGCTAGGTATCATATTTAAAAAAAAAAAAAAAAAAAAAAAAAACGATATTGGGCCTATGTCGCTGTAGTGTTGATAATTACTCTCTCAATCCTGGCGACCTGCCTTGTCAGCTCTAACTGCTCAGTCACACATGTACGATGGGGGGAGAGCACTTCCTCTGTGCTGTTTCAATGACGGCCCGCATTTTCAGCGCTCTGGCGACTTGGAAACAGTGTTGTTTGAGTGAATCACATTAATAACTTTTGGAATACTCGATCAAACCTCACCAAATTTTCAGGGCAGTCGCCGCAATGGCTGCGAATGGTGTGTGCAAAATTACATGTAAAACGGTTGAGAATTGACTGAGATATCAATGAAAAACGCTCCTCCGACATTGTCACAACGTCGGCTCAGTGCTTTGCATTAATAACTTTTGAAGTACTCAATCAAACTCCGCCAAATTTACTGGGCAGTTGCCGTAGTTCCAGCCGATAGTGACTGCAAAATTAAATGAAAAACGGTTGAGAATTGACGTCTGAATTGACGTCTAAATGAATATATATATTGAAATACTCAAGCAAATTTCACATTAATCTCATTAATAACTTTTGAAGTACTCTCTCAAACTTTACAGAATTTACAGGGCAGTGGCCATAATACCATTCGATGGTGCCTGCAAAATTACATGGAAGACGGTTGAGAATTGACGTCTGAATTGACGTCTAAATGAATAACTTTTGAAATACTCAATCAAATTTCACACTAATCTCATTAATAACTTTTGAAGTACAATCTCAAACTTTACAAAATTTATAGGGAAGTCGCCATAATACCATCCAATGGTGCCTGCAAAATTACATGGAAGACGGTTGAGAATTGATGTCTGAATTGACGTCTAAATGAATAACTTTTGAAATACTCAAGCAAATTTACCACTAATCTCACTAATAACTTTAGAAGTACTCGCTCAAACTTTACAGAATTTACAGGGCAGTCGCTGAAATAACATCCAATGGTGCCTGCAAAATTACATGGAAGATGATTGAGAATTGACGTCTGAATTGACGTCTAAATGAATAACTTTTGAAATACTCATTCAAATTTCACGTTAACCCCATTAATATCATTTGAAGTATTTGCTCAAACTCCACCGAATTTACAGGGCAGTCGCTCTAATACCATCCGATGGTGCCTGCAAATTTACATAAAAGACGGTTGAGAATTGACGTCTAAATTGACGTCTAAATGAATAACTTTTGAAATACTCAATCCAATTTTACACTAATCTCATTAATAACTTTTGAAGTATTCTCTCAAACTTTACAGAGTTTACAGGGCAGTCGCCGTAATACCATCCGATGGTGCCTGCAAAATTACATGGTAAACGGTTAAGAATTGACGTCTGAATTGACGTCTAAATGAATAATTTTTGAAATACTCAAGCAAATTTACCACTAATCTCACTAATAACTTTAGAAGTACTCGCTCAAACTTTACAAACTTCTCAGGGCAGTCGCCGCTATAGTTGCAGGTAGTGCCTGCAAAATTACATGACAATCGGTTGAGAATTGACTGAGATATCAGCGAAAAACGGGTACAAATTATGACAAAAATGCCCAGAGATCAGTGAAAACGCATTGTAGACAGTGGGTTTGTGGCCATTGTGACTGTCTTGGCATTTCTCTCATTTTTCGTTTGACGACTTTTGACGTCAGAATCATACGTCAAAAGTCATCAAACGGTGCAAATAGGGTGTTTTACATCTCCCTCAATAAGGGGTATTTTGGAAAAGCAATCTTTTCTCGTTTATTTTCAGCTAGGTATCATATTTAAAAAAAAAAAAAAAAAAAAAAAAAAAACGATATTGGGCCTATGTCGCTGTAGTGTTGATAATTACTCTCTCAATCCTGGCGACCTGCCTTGTCAGCTCTAACTGCTCAGTCACACATGTACGATGGGGGGAGAGCACTTCCTCTGTGCTGTTTCAATGACGGCCCGCATTTTCAGCGCTCTGGCGACTTGGAAACAGTGTTGTTTGAGTGAATCACATTAATAACTTTTGGAATACTCGATCAAACCTCACCAAATTTTCAGGGCAGTCGCCGCAATGGCTGCGAATGGTGTGTGCAAAATTACATGTAAAACGGTTGAGAATTGACTGAGATATCAATGAAAAACGCTCCTCCGACATTGTCACAACGTCGGCTCAGTGCTTTGCATTAATAACTTTTGAAGTACTCAATCAAACTCCGCCAAATTTACTGGGCAGTTGCCGTAGTTCCAGCCGATAGTGACTGCAAAATTAAATGAAAAACGGTTGAGAATTGACGTCTGAATTGACGTCTAAATGAATATATATATTGAAATACTCAAGCAAATTTCACACTAATCTCATTAATAACTTTTGAAGTACTCTCTCAAACTTTACAGAATTTACAGGGCAGTGGCCATAATACCATTCGATGGTGCCTGCAAAATTACATGGAAGACGGTTGAGAATTGACGTCTGAATTGACGTCTAAATGAATAACTTTTGAAATACTCAATCAAATTTCACACTAATCTCATTAATAACTTTTGAAGTACAATCTCAAACTTTACAAAATTTACAGGGAAGTCGCCATAATACCATCCAATGGTGCCTGCAAAATTACATGGAAGACGGTTGAGAATTGATGTCTGAATTGACGTCTAAATGAATAACTTTTGAAATACTCAAGCAAATTTACCACCAATCTCACTAATAACTTCAGAAGTACTCGCTCAAACTTTACAGAATTTACAGGGCAGTCGCTGAAATAACATCCAATGGTGCCTGCAAAATTACATGAAAGATGATTGAGAATTGACGTCTGAATTGACGTCTAAATGAATAACTTTTGAAATACTCATTCAAATTTCACGTCAACCCCATTAATATCATTTGAAGTATTTGCTCAAACTCCACCGAATTTACAGGGCAGTCGCTCTAATACCATCCGATGGTGCCTGCAAATTTACATAAAAGACGGTTGAGAATTGACGTCTAAATTGACGTCTAAATGAATAACTTTTGAAATACTCAATCAAATTTTACACTAATCTCATTAATAACTTTAGAAGTACTCGCTCAAACTTTACAAACTTCTCAGGGCAGTCGCCGCTATAGTTGCAGGTAGTGCCTGCAAAATTACATGACAATCGGTTGAGAATTGACGTCTGAATTGACGTCTAAATGAATAATTTTTGAAATACTCAAGCAAATTTACCACTAATCTCACTAATAACTTTAGAAGTACTCGCTCAAACTTTACAAACTTCTCAGGGCAGTCGCCGCTATAGTTGCAGGTAGTGCCTGCAAAATTACATGACAATCGGTTGAGAATTGACGTCTGAATTGACGTCTAAATGAATATATATATTGAAATACTCAAGCAAATTTCACACTAATCTCATTAATAACTTTTGAAGTACTCTCTCAAACTTTACAGAATTTACAGGGCAGTGGCCATAATACCATTCGATGGTGCCTGCAAAATTACATGGAAGACGGTTGAGAATTGACGTCTGAATTGACGTCTAAATGAATAACTTTTGAAATACTCAATCAAATTTCACACTAATCTCATTAATAACTTTTGAAGTACAATCTCAAACTTTACAAAATTTACAGGGAAGTCGCCATAATACCATCCAATGGTGCCTGCAAAATTACATGGAAGACGGTTGAGAATTGATGTCTGAATTGACGTCTAAATGAATAACTTTTGAAATACTCAAGCAAATTTACCACTAATCTCACTAATAACTTCAGAAGTACTCGCTCAAACATTACAGAATTTACAGGGCAGTCGCTGAAATAACATCCAATGGTGCCTGCAAAATTACATGGAAGATGATTGAGAATTGACGTCTGAATTGACGTCTAAATGAATAACTTTTGAAATACTCATTCAAATTTCACGTTAACCCCATTAATATCATTTGAAGTATTTGCTCAAACTCCACCGAATTTACAGGGCAGTCGCTCTAATACCATCCGATGGTGCCTGCAAATTTACATAAAAGACGGTTGAGAATTGACGTCTAAATTGACGTCTAAATGAATAACTTTTGAAATACTCAATCAAATTTTACACTAATCTCATTGATAACTTTTGAAGTATTCTCTCAAACTTTACAGAATTTACAGGGCAGTCGCCGTAATACCATCCGATGGTGCCTGCAAAATTACATGGTAAACGGTTAAGAATTGACGTCTGAATTGACGTCTAAATGAATAATTTTTGAAATACTCAAGCAAATTTACCACTAATCTCACTAATAACTTTAGAAGTACTCGCTCAAACTTTACAAACTTCTCAGGGCAGTCGCCGCTATAGCTGCAGGTAGTGCCTGCAAAATTACATGACAATCGGTTGAGAATTGACTGAGATATCAGCGAAAAACGGGTACAAATTATGACAAAAACGCCCAGAGATCAGTGAAAACGCATTGTAGACAGTGGGTTTGTGGCCATTGTGACTGTCTTGGCATTTCTCTCATTTTTCGTTTGACGACTTTTGACGTCAGAATCATACGTCAAAAGTCATCAAACGGTGCAAATAGGGTGTTTTACATCTCCCTCAATAAGGGGTATTTTGGAAAAGCAATCTTTTCTCGTTTATTTTCAGCTAGGTATCATATCTTAAAAAAAAAAAAAAAAAAAAAAAAAACGATATTGGGCCTATGTCGCTGTAGTGTTGATAATTACTCTCTCAATCCTGGCGACCTGCCTTGTCAGCTCTAACTGCTCAGTCACACATGTACGATGGGGGGAGAGCACTTCCTCTGTGCTGTTTCAATGACGGCCCGCATTTTCAGCGCTCTGGCGACGTGGAAACAGTTTTGTTTGAGTGAATCACATTAATAACTTTTGGAATACTCGATCAAACCTCACCAAATTTTCAGGGCAGTCGCCGCAATGGCTGCGAATGGTGTGTGCAAAATTACATGTAAAACGGTTGAGAATTGACTGAGATATCAATGAAAAACGCTCCTCCGACATTGTCACAACGTCGGCTCAGTGCTTTGCATTAATAACTTTTGAAGTACTCAATCAAACTCCGCCAAATTTACTGGGCAGTTGCCGTAGTTCCAGCCGATAGTGACTGCAAAATTAAATGAAAAACGGTTGAGAATTGACGTCTGAATTGACGTCTAAATGAATATATATATTGAAATACTCAAGCAAATTTCACACTAATCTCATTAATAACTTTTGAAGTACTCTCTCAAACTTTACAGAATTTACAGGGCAGTGGCCATAATACCATTCGATGGTGCCTGCAAAATTACATGGAAGACGGTTGAGAATTGACGTCTGAATTGACGTCTAAATGAATAACTTTTGAAATACTCAATCAAATTTCACACTAATCTCATTAATAACTTTTGAAGTACAATCTCAAACTTTACAAAATTTACAGGGAAGTCGCCATAATACCATCCAATGGTGCCTGCAAAATTACATGGAAGACGGTTGAGAATTGATGTCTGAATTGACGTCTAAATGAATAACTTTTGAAATACTCAAGCAAATTTACCACTAATCTCACTAATAACTTCAGAAGTACTCGCTCAAACATTACAGAATTTACAGGGCAGTCGCTGAAATAACATCCAATGGTGCCTGCAAAATTACATGGAAGATGATTGAGAATTGACGTCTGAATTGACGTCTAAATGAATAACTTTTGAAATACTCATTCAAATTTCACGTTAACCCCATTAATATCATTTGAAGTATTTGCTCAAACTCCACCGAATTTACAGGGCAGTCGCTCTAATACCATCCGATGGTGCCTGCAAATTTACATAAAAGACGGTTGAGAATTGACGTCTAAATTGACGTCTAAATGAATAACTTTTGAAATACTCAATCAAATTTTACACTAATCTCATTGATAACTTTTGAAGTATTCTCTCAAACTTTACAGAATTTACAGGGCAGTCGCCGTAATACCATCCGATGGTGCCTGCAAAATTACATGGTAAACGGTTAAGAATTGACGTCTGAATTGACGTCTAAATGAATAATTTTTGAAATACTCAAGCAAATTTACCACTAATCTCACTAATAACTTTAGAAGTACTCGCTCAAACTTTACAAACTTCTCAGGGCAGTCGCCGCTATAGCTGCAGGTAGTGCCTGCAAAATTACATGACAATCGGTTGAGAATTGACTGAGATATCAGCGAAAAACGGGTACAAATTATGACAAAAACGCCCAGAGATCAGTGAAAACGCATTGTAGACAGTGGGTTTGTGGCCATTGTGACTGTCTTGGCATTTCTCTCATTTTTCGTTTGACGACTTTTGACGTCAGAATCATACGTCAAAAGTCATCAAACGGTGCAAATAGGGTGTTTTACATCTCCCTCAATAAGGGGTATTTTGGAAAAGCAATCTTTTCTCGTTTATTTTCAGCTAGGTATCATATCTTAAAAAAAAAAAAAAAAAAAAAAAAAACGATATTGGGCCTATGTCGCTGTAGTGTTGATAATTACTCTCTCAATCCTGGCGACCTGCCTTGTCAGCTCTAACTGCTCAGTCACACATGTACGATGGGGGGAGAGCACTTCCTCTGTGCTGTTTCAATGACGGCCCGCATTTTCAGCGCTCTGGCGACGTGGAAACAGTTTTGTTTGAGTGAATCACATTAATAACTTTTGGAATACTCGATCAAACCTCACCAAATTTTCAGGGCAGTCGCCGCAATGGCTGCGAATGGTGTGTGCAAAATTACATGTAAAACGGTTGAGAATTGACTGAGATATCAATGAAAAACGCTCCTCCGACATTGTCACAACGTCGGCTCAGTGCTTTGCATTAATAACTTTTGAAGTACTCAATCAAACTCCGCCAAATTTACTGGGCAGTTGCCGTAGTTCCAGCCGATAGTGACTGCAAAATTAAATGAAAAACGGTTGAGAATTGACGTCTGAATTGACGTCTAAATGAATATATATATTGAAATACTCAAGCAAATTTCACACTAATCTCATTAATAACTTTTGAAGTACTCTCTCAAACTTTACAGAATTTACAGGGCAGTGGCCATAATACCATTCGATGGTGCCTGCAAAATTACATGGAAGACGGTTGAGAATTGACGTCTGAATTGACGTCTAAATGAATAACTTTTGAAATACTCAATCAAATTTCACACTAATCTCATTAATAACTTTTGAAGTACAATCTCAAACTTTACAAAATTTACAGGGAAGTCGCCATAATACCATCCAATGGTGCCTGCAAAATTACATGGAAGACGGTTGAGAATTGATGTCTGAATTGACGTCTAAATGAATAACTTTTGAAATACTCAAGCAAATTTACCACTAATCTCACTAATAACTTCAGAAGTACTCGCTCAAACATTACAGAATTTACAGGGCAGTCGCTGAAATAACATCCAATGGTGCCTGCAAAATTACATGGAAGATGATTGAGAATTGACGTCTGAATTGACGTCTAAATGAATAACTTTTGAAATACTCATTCAAATTTCACGTTAACCCCATTAATATCATTTGAAGTATTTGCTCAAACTCCACCGAATTTACAGGGCAGTCGCTCTAATACCATCCGATGGTGCCTGCAAATTTACATAAAAGACGGTTGAGAATTGACGTCTAAATTGACGTCTAAATGAATAACTTTTGAAATACTCAATCAAATTTTACACTAATCTCATTGATAACTTTTGAAGTATTCTCTCAAACTTTACAGAATTTACAGGGCAGTCGCCGTAATACCATCCGATGGTGCCTGCAAAATTACATGGTAAACGGTTAAGAATTGACGTCTGAATTGACGTCTAAATGAATAATTTTTGAAATACTCAAGCAAATTTACCACTAATCTCACTAATAACTTTAGAAGTACTCGCTCAAACTTTACAAACTTCTCAGGGCAGTCGCCGCTATAGTTGCAGGTAGTGCCTGCAAAATTACATGACAATCGGTTGAGAATTGACTGAGATATCAGCGAAAAACGGGTACAAATTATGACAAAAACGCCCAGAGATCAGTGAAAACGCATTGTAGACAGTGGGTTTGTGGCCATTGTGACTGTCTTGGCATTTCTCTCATTTTTCGTTTGACGACTTTTGACGTCAGAATCATACGTCAAAAGTCATCAAACGGTGCAAATAGGGTGTTTTACATCTCCCTCAATAAGGGGTATTTTGGAAAAGCAATCTTTTCTCGTTTATTTTCAGCTAGGTATCATATCTTAAAAAAAAAAAAAAAAAAAAAAAAAAACGATATTGGGCCTATGTCGCTGTAGTGTTGATAATTACTCTCTCAATCCTGGCGACCTGCCTTGTCAGCTCTAACTGCTCAGTCACACATGTACGATGGGGGGAGAGCACTTCCTCTGTGCTGTTTCAATGACGGCCCGCATTTTCAGCGCTCTGGCGACGTGGAAACAGTTTTGTTTGAGTGAATCACATTAATAACTTTTGGAATACTCGATCAAACCTCACCAAATTTTCAGGGCAGTCGCCGCAATGGCTGCGAATGGTGTGTGCAAAATTACATGTAAAACGGTTGAGAATTGACTGAGATATCAATGAAAAACGCTCCTCCGACATTGTCACAACGTCGGCTCAGTGCTTTGCATTAATAACTTTTGAAGTACTCAATCAAACTCCGCCAAATTTACTGGGCAGTTGCCGTAGTTCCAGCCGATAGTGACTGCAAAATTAAATGAAAAACGGTTGAGAATTGACGTCTGAATTGACGTCTAAATGAATATATATATTGAAATACTCAAGCAAATTTCACACTAATCTCATTAATAACTTTTGAAGTACTCTCTCAAACTTTACAGAATTTACAGGGCAGTGGCCATAATACCATTCGATGGTGCCTGCAAAATTACATGGAAGACGGTTGAGAATTGACGTCTGAATTGACGTCTAAATGAATAACTTTTGAAATACTCAATCAAATTTCACACTAATCTCATTAATAACTTTTGAAGTACAATCTCAAACTTTACAAAATTTACAGGGAAGTCGCCATAATACCATCCAATGGTGCCTGCAAAATTACATGGAAGACGGTTGAGAATTGATGTCTGAATTGACGTCTAAATGAATAACTTTTGAAATACTCAAGCAAATTTACCACTAATCTCACTAATAACTTCAGAAGTACTCGCTCAAACATTACAGAATTTACAGGGCAGTCGCTGAAATAACATCCAATGGTGCCTGCAAAATTACATGGAAGATGATTGAGAATTGACGTCTGAATTGACGTCTAAATGAATAACTTTTGAAATACTCATTCAAATTTCACGTTAACCCCATTAATATCATTTGAAGTATTTGCTCAAACTCCACCGAATTTACAGGGCAGTCGCTCTAATACCATCCGATGGTGCCTGCAAATTTACATAAAAGACGGTTGAGAATTGACGTCTAAATTGACGTCTAAATGAATAACTTTTGAAATACTCAATCAAATTTTACACTAATCTCATTGATAACTTTTGAAGTATTCTCTCAAACTTTACAGAATTTACAGGGCAGTCGCCGTAATACCATCCGATGGTGCCTGCAAAATTACATGGTAAACGGTTAAGAATTGACGTCTGAATTGACGTCTAAATGAATAATTTTTGAAATACTCAAGCAAATTTACCACTAATCTCACTAATAACTTTAGAAGTACTCGCTCAAACTTTACAAACTTCTCAGGGCAGTCGCCGCTATAGCTGCAGGTAGTGCCTGCAAAATTACATGACAATCGGTTGAGAATTGACTGAGATATCAGCGAAAAACGGGTACAAATTATGACAAAAACGCCCAGAGATCAGTGAAAACGCATTGTAGACAGTGGGTTTGTGGCCATTGTGACTGTCTTGGCATTTCTCTCATTTTTCGTTTGACGACTTTTGACGTCAGAATCATACGTCAAAAGTCATCAAACGGTGCAAATAGGGTGTTTTACATCTCCCTCAATAAGGGGTATTTTGGAAAAGCAATCTTTTCTCGTTTATTTTCAGCTAGGTATCATATCTTAAAAAAAAAAAAAAAAAAAAAAAAAAACGATATTGGGCCTATGTCGCTGTAGTGTTGATAATTACTCTCTCAATCCTGGCGACCTGCCTTGTCAGCTCTAACTGCTCAGTCACACATGTACGATGGGGGGAGAGCACTTCCTCTGTGCTGTTTCAATGACGGCCCGCATTTTCAGCGCTCTGGCGACGTGGAAACAGTTTTGTTTGAGTGAATCACATTAATAACTTTTGGAATACTCGATCAAACCTCACCAAATTTTCAGGGCAGTCGCCGCAATGGCTGCGAATGGTGTGTGCAAAATTACATGTAAAACGGTTGAGAATTGACTGAGATATCAATGAAAAACGCTCCTCCGACATTGTCACAACGTCGGCTCAGTGCTTTGCATTAATAACTTTTGAAGTACTCAATCAAACTCCGCCAAATTTACTGGGCAGTTGCCGTAGTTCCAGCCGATAGTGACTGCAAAATTAAATGAAAAACGGTTGAGAATTGACGTCTGAATTGACGTCTAAATGAATATATATATTGAAATACTCAAGCAAATTTCACACTAATCTCATTAATAACTTTTGAAGTACTCTCTCAAACTTTACAGAATTTACAGGGCAGTGGCCATAATACCATTCGATGGTGCCTGCAAAATTACATGGAAGACGGTTGAGAATTGACGTCTGAATTGACGTCTAAATGAATAACTTTTGAAATACTCAATCAAATTTCACACTAATCTCATTAATAACTTTTGAAGTACAATCTCAAACTTTACAAAATTTACAGGGAAGTCGCCATAATACCATCCAATGGTGCCTGCAAAATTACATGGAAGACGGTTGAGAATTGATGTCTGAATTGACGTCTAAATGAATAACTTTTGAAATACTCAAGCAAATTTACCACTAATCTCACTAATAACTTCAGAAGTACTCGCTCAAACATTACAGAATTTACAGGGCAGTCGCTGAAATAACATCCAATGGTGCCTGCAAAATTACATGGAAGATGATTGAGAATTGACGTCTGAATTGACGTCTAAATGAATAACTTTTGAAATACTCATTCAAATTTCACGTTAACCCCATTAATATCATTTGAAGTATTTGCTCAAACTCCACCGAATTTACAGGGCAGTCGCTCTAATACCATCCGATGGTGCCTGCAAATTTACATAAAAGACGGTTGAGAATTGACGTCTAAATTGACGTCTAAATGAATAACTTTTGAAATACTCAATCAAATTTTACACTAATCTCATTGATAACTTTTGAAGTATTCTCTCAAACTTTACAGAATTTACAGGGCAGTCGCCGTAATACCATCCGATGGTGCCTGCAAAATTACATGGTAAACGGTTAAGAATTGACGTCTGAATTGACGTCTAAATGAATAATTTTTGAAATACTCAAGCAAATTTACCACTAATCTCACTAATAACTTTAGAAGTACTCGCTCAAACTTTACAAACTTCTCAGGGCAGTCGCCGCTATAGCTGCAGGTAGTGCCTGCAAAATTACATGACAATCGGTTGAGAATTGACTGAGATATCAGCGAAAAACGGGTACAAATTATGACAAAAACGCCCAGAGATCAGTGAAAACGCATTGTAGACAGTGGGTTTGTGGCCATTGTGACTGTCTTGGCATTTCTCTCATTTTTCGTTTGACGACTTTTGACGTCAGAATCATACGTCAAAAGTCATCAAACGGTGCAAATAGGGTGTTTTACATCTCCCTCAATAAGGGGTATTTTGGAAAAGCAATCTTTTCTCGTTTATTTTCAGCTAGGTATCATATCTTAAAAAAAAAAAAAAAAAAAAAAAAAACGATATTGGGCCTATGTCGCTGTAGTGTTGATAATTACTCTCTCAATCCTGGCGACCTGCCTTGTCAGCTCTAACTGCTCAGTCACACATGTACGATGGGGGGAGAGCACTTCCTCTGTGCTGTTTCAATGACGGCCCGCATTTTCAGCGCTCTGGCGACGTGGAAACAGTTTTGTTTGAGTGAATCACATTAATAACTTTTGGAATACTCGATCAAACCTCACCAAATTTTCAGGGCAGTCGCCGCAATGGCTGCGAATGGTGTGTGCAAAATTACATGTAAAACGGTTGAGAATTGACTGAGATATCAATGAAAAACGCTCCTCCGACATTGTCACAACGTCGGCTCAGTGCTTTGCATTAATAACTTTTGAAGTACTCAATCAAACTCCGCCAAATTTACTGGGCAGTTGCCGTAGTTCCAGCCGATAGTGACTGCAAAATTAAATGAAAAACGGTTGAGAATTGACGTCTGAATTGACGTCTAAATGAATATATATATTGAAATACTCAAGCAAATTTCACACTAATCTCATTAATAACTTTTGAAGTACTCTCTCAAACTTTACAGAATTTACAGGGCAGTGGCCATAATACCATTCGATGGTGCCTGCAAAATTACATGGAAGACGGTTGAGAATTGACGTCTGAATTGACGTCTAAATGAATAACTTTTGAAATACTCAATCAAATTTCACACTAATCTCATTAATAACTTTTGAAGTACAATCTCAAACTTTACAAAATTTACAGGGAAGTCGCCATAATACCATCCAATGGTGCCTGCAAAATTACATGGAAGACGGTTGAGAATTGATGTCTGAATTGACGTCTAAATGAATAACTTTTGAAATACTCAAGCAAATTTACCACTAATCTCACTAATAACTTCAGAAGTACTCGCTCAAACTTTACAGAATTTACAGGGCAGTCGCTGAAATAACATCCAATGGTGCCTGCAAAATTACATGGAAGATGATTGAGAATTGACGTCTGAATTGACGTCTAAATGAATAACTTTTGAAATACTCATTCAAATTTCACGTTAACCCCATTAATATCATTTGAAGTATTTGCTCAAACTCCACCGAATTTACAGGGCAGTCGCTCTAATACCATCCGATGGTGCCTGCAAATTTACATAAAAGACGGTTGAGAATTGACGTCTAAATTGACGTCTAAATGAATAACTTTTGAAATACTCAATCAAATTTTACACTAATCTCATTGATAACTTTTGAAGTATTCTCTCAAACTTTACAGAATTTACAGGGCAGTCGCCGTAATACCATCCGATGGTGCCTGCAAAATTACATGGTAAACGGTTAAGAATTGACGTCTGAATTGACGTCTAAATGAATAATTTTTGAAATACTCAAGCAAATTTACCACTAATCTCACTAATAACTTTAGAAGTACTCGCTCAAACTTTACAAACTTCTCAGGGCAGTCGCCGCTATAGCTGCAGGTAGTGCCTGCAAAATTACATGACAATCGGTTGAGAATTGACTGAGATATCAGCGAAAAACGGGTACAAATTATGACAAAAACGCCCAGAGATCAGTGAAAACGCATTGTA
>CAXHKU010000285.1:0-72500 GCA_964017125.1 Flabesymbios commensalis
GCCATCATGAATTGCAGGGTTAAGAATGTGTTTAATGTGAAAATAAATGAAAAAATGGAATCCCCAAGCTAGAATTAGTCCAAAATGAGCTTCTGTTTGTCAAAATTGTTCCACAAATAAAAAATCATGTTCGCCTCGAACCGACGGCGGCTATTTTGAAAAACAATGTTTTTCGGAACTGAGGAGCTCCTTTTTAAGACCATCCAAAGTGCTTAAACCCATTGAGAAACTGAACCTTCAGCAAAATTATCACGGTATGCAGAAAAAATGACCCAGCTACGTGGGCACATTAATTTTCTAGACGGATAGAGGATTAATGAAACCATTGACGTGTAGACTACAGAATCAATGATTAAACATACGTTATAATTTCAAAATAAATTCTTGTATATATAATCTGATAATACATACCAAATGTGTCAGCTGCAAGGAAGTGAGTGTGATGAATTCGAATTAGCTGTATGACAAACTGCATAACTTCCCGTAAGTCGGTTATGTGCTTATAAATTATGAAAATGGAAAATATGCCATCCTGACATCGCCTTCTTTTTTTTCGATATTACCAAGAGAAAATTCAAACAGGTCGAATATTTTTCAGCAAAAGTACGCCTGGTCCAGTTTTGCCTACAGTGTGGCATAGGCCATGTGGGTGCATCGCGACTAATGTTAGTGCATCTCGAAGTCGCAATAATTAGTCAGCAATAAATATAATGGTATTTATTGGCGTATGGTATATTTTATATTCATCCGAGATTGTCATCATATGTGGCCGTTGGCTGATATATGTATGTGTAACCTATATATATTTTATACCATAGGCCACAACCAGCCAGTAGCGCATGTTTTTTGTTGATTTCTCCGTAATATGTAAAAGTCATATTTCAGCAGAATCCTAATTCTCTGAATTTTTTTAAAAATTATATGCAGTATTTCAAAAGTTAAACCATTTGACATGTAGTAAATTAAAATTATGACGTCCTTCTATAAGCCCATTAAACTAGTTCTGGAATTGTATTACATGTCAAATGGTCTAACTTTTAAAATATTCAATATAATTTTGCGAATTTTGTATTAATGTTTGGATATGACTTGACAATTGCCTGTGCTATAGACAATCGGTTCATAATTGATGTAGAAATCGTCGAAAAACATGCGGCACTACATATTTACCAAAATAATTGTGGCCCAGGGGATATTTGTGTTTAATTTTGTTGTTCTATTGGTAATGCTTTGTTTTTTTATATCGGCATTGCATCTGATAATCGACATGTGCTGTTTGTAGCTCAGGCGATCACATGGACAATGAAGCTAATCCAGACTCGTATGCCAGGAGAAAATGGTCTATATGAGCATAGGGTGGAATAACTTTTGTAATTTACATTTTTAAAACCCTTATGGTGTCTAGAAATCATGTTTTGATGTTAACAGCTGGAAATTTTACCGCTTATTTGGGGGTATACCCCTACCCTGTCCAAAATTAGGGGGTATGGTTACGCAAACGTCTGTCGTTGATGGCCTGATTAACCAATATGCACTTGCGATATACCATGATAACAGATAATTAAATCCCTGTTCTAATGATATATCACACATTGCAGTAGAATAAGTAGATATACGAATATCTCTCTCCACATACGCCCAAGCTTGTTTTTTATTCTAAAATAATCAAAATGAAAAACAAAACAAACGATTCAACATGGTGAAAGGAAACGACTTTATAAAAAGTAATTATTGGATATATCAATTTCTGGCCTATATTTTCTGAATCCAGATGTGTGTATGCTTAAAAATGAGTGTTATTTATGTTGATAAATGTTATATATTTTTTTAGTGAAAGAATATTGAATACAAATATGTGTATTTAGCATGGGCTGAAATCTGAAACATGATTTTTTTCTCTAAATATTTGTGTACACTTTTTATCCACTTGTTTTTACATAATTTGTGTGTGATGAATTCGAATCTGTCGAATAGCACTCTATATTTGGTGACCTTAACCTACAAATTAGCAAAACACAAAATGACTACCAAAATTTAAAGAAACCGTCGTATTTTCTATGGTGTATAGCACATGAAAGCACAATTTATGGTTTTATTACATATTTATTGTTCTTAAGTCTTGGAATGAAGTAACCTTTATTTGACCTTTAAATACGAGATGTCCGTCATTTTTTATATATTTACTGTTACTACAGTTAGTATATCGTTTAACAGTTGACGATAATATGATTTAATTGTAGTATAATGACCAGAAATTAACGTTACGGACGAGTGAATTTAAATGAAAACATCCAAAATGGCCGAAACATTCACATTCAAATGAGCAAAAAACAAAATGGCTGTCAAAATTTAAAATAAACTTTTTTTTGTATTTGTGGCTCGAAATTGTTAAGCGTATGGTTTCTGTATGACTTGGTGGCCGAAACAGACATTTCTGATTTTTATTTTTCATCGTATGACCTATATTTTAATGTAAAATCCAAGATGAACGTCATTTTATATATTTACAATTAAAAAAATTATATCATTCTAAATACTAAGCACATCAAAGTATATACTGTGCCTAAACAAAGTTTCAAATGCCTTGTAGCCTAATCTGTCGTATTACCTAGTCTATTTTTGGGATTTCCATTCAACAAGTGTGGTTTTTATATTATGGTTCAGATGCATAAAAACGCTTTTATTTGTGTGTTAGCGGTACTCATTCTGAATTTGAAGGTCAAATAAAGGTCAGTTTTATCTAAAAACATGACAGGTAAATTTATCACCTCTAAATCTTGCGGAAAATGAAAATTGTGCGTTAATGTACTACAAAAATATAGGCGGCCATTTTTTTGTTTTGCTTATTTGAAGGCGAAGGACACCAACGATAGAATGCTATCCGACAGATTCGAATTCAGCACACCCAAATTAAGTAAAAACAAGCGGAAAAAATCTGCACTCAAACTACGAGCAAAGTTCAATGTTTCATATTTCAGCTCAGGCTAAATACACACATTTTCAAAAAAGGCTGCAATATTCTCTCATTCAAAAATATATACGCCATGTACAAATAGTGTAGGCTCATATGTCACATATAAGACTTTCGTGCATTTTGTCTGTTAAAATTGATTTTTCACTTGATTCTGACTCAAAATATTATGGAGATCAAGAAAAAAAGGGACTGCATTTTTTTAAAGGTCGAGAAAATGTCCAAAATGGCAAAATTCAAGATGGCCGCCAGCGTATATAAAAATAAACATATTTACGAATAATTTTGCAGCTACATACGCTAGAGACATAAATAATATGTCTATTCTTATGTTTTCAGATATGAGAAAGCCAATTCTTTCATTCGTTTTAGGAACAAAATATTGTAAAGTCTATATTTATGCAAATATAAGCAAAAACAACCGGATATCGCAGTGAAACTGTGATTAACATTGTTTTGGCTGAAAGTTTTTTTTCTGTATTTATTATGCTTGGCTGGTTCACCTATGGTGATATCTGGGCGGACGTGAAGCTCTCATCCTTGTAGCTTTTTTTGTAAAACATAAAATTCAAAATGGCTGCCATGAAATCACTGAAGTTATATTTTGAGCAACAAACTATAATATTTTTTATCAGGAACTACAAAAAAAACAAATCATATCATCATTCAACATCATTATAATGCCTAAAATGCTACGATAAGCTTAATAATTACGTGACGGCCCATCCATTCATTATACGTGTGAAGTAAGACTACGCATCACCCATAAACATAACCATGCAACTGCATGATAGGTTTGAATATGAACCAATCGATCAAGAGGGTGTAATTGTTCAGATACACTGAGGGTCCCCTTCCCGATGAGGGCTTTATAATTTCATTGCAATGTTAAATCAAATCTTAATAAATTAATTCCAGTTTGGTATATTCTGCACATAATTCTGAATTACAACTGCGCAACTAACACTTCTGAAGGCCAGAATGTTAACATGTTACATATTAAATTATAATAATGGAAGAATAACTGAACTAGTTTTCATATTTAGATATTTACACAGATCAAGAGGTGCGTATGCTTATAGGTATTAAAAACTTGGTGCCATAATTATAAAGATTATTTGGAATATTCGATATGATAGTGCTTGCTGAATACTTTGAAGTACTTAAATATGCAATAAAAGTAGTAGTAATATTACAATTGAATGGGCCTTCAGGCCAAACATGTCTTTTAAAATAACATTTCATAAAAACACTAAATTTATCTAAATGTTTTTTGTATGCCTTTCTGGTAGATGAGGCAAGAGAAGATTTTAATATACATCTCTTCATTCTATCCAAAGTTCGGGGGCTAGGTGCCTGTGTATTTTGGTAGGAGTCTCTTCCAGAACAGGATTTAGCTTTTTTGCCTCCTGAAATTCACATCGGGATAATTTATCATCGATTATATTGTTTTTACCAGCAATATGTTGTGCTTTAAATAATATATTATGATCAATACCAGACATGATAAACTGTCGCAGCAGTTTCATTATTTTTGAACATTTTGACGTTTGCTTATTCAAAATTGATACTAAAGCTTCATTATCCGTTATAAAAAGTACACAAGAATTTTCTAGCGAATCTCCCCAAATTTCTACAGCCAATAAAATAGGAAATAACTCCAATACACATATATCATGTATATCTGCAGAAGAAAAAGATTTATGCCATTTTCCAGCTATCCATTTGGACCCGAAAACAGCTGCATACCCTAAAGAGCTAGAAGCATCTGAGTACAATTTTAAACTGTGAGATGAAGCCCATACATCATTCAAGAAAAACCTTCTGCCATTAAAATCCTTCAAAAATAAATGTCATGCTTTTAGATCAGCTCTTGCTTCTTTATTGATATTAACATGATGGTGTGCTACATATACACCACAAGTCAAATTATACAATCTTCTTAAAAAAGCTCTACCTGGCACTACCACAGTACATGCAAATGCTAACAATCCCAATATAGATTGAAGTTTCTTCAATTTTACAGTTCTTTTATTTTTTATTGATTCTAAAGCAGATCTCATTCTTTCCATTTTTTCTTGAGGTAATCTCAATTCTAAGGATTCTGTATCAATGATTACCCCATGAACAATACAACATGTAGTGGGCAAAACAGTTTTTTCTGCTTTGACTGGCACATTGATATCACCTGCTAAAGTTGAAAATGCATCTAACCCATACTGGGACAAATCAGAATTTGCTGGACCAGCAAAAATGAAATCATCTGAAATATGAGAAATTCCTGAAATCTTAAAATGATTTTGCAGCATCCATTGCATGGCTTGACTAAATTCTTCAAAAGTTTGGCATGAAGTGCTACAGCCCATTGGGAGACATTTGTCATAGTAAAAATTTTCTTGAGAAGTAAAACCTAGCAAATGATAATCTTTAGGGTGAATGGGCATAATGCGAAAAGCATCTTCGATATCGACTTTCGCGATGAGGGATTTTTCCCCCAAATTGTTGTACCAGAGCAACAATATGGTCTAAAGTCTCATATGTCACTTTTGAAAATTCATGGTATGTATGAATTGGTATGTATGAATTAACAGAATTACCTCGAGGGAAAGATAAATCATGAATAAGCCGAAAAGAGTCTGGTTGTCTTTTTGGTATAATAGCTAGAGGAGAGACTTTAAAATTTCTAAAGGGTGTATTTTTGAAAGGTCCTTCAAAACGTCCCTTTGATAGTTCTATTTTTACTTTTCTTTCAACTTCTGCCGAAAGTTTTGAGACAGATATGTGATTATTTGAAAAACTGTTCTCACATGGACCTTCGTAATGCAATGGAAAACCAACAGAAAAACCATCTATCTAATCTTTTGATTTTAAGCTGTCATACCCAGCAACGTGCAACCAGCTAGCCAATCTAGGAACGCGAATTGGTGTTGGTAGCACTTTTTGATTGATTGGTTTGCTGGTTGCATTTACTGCTCTGATGTTTTTTGTTGCAGTGGAGACATGCATGTTTGAATTTACAAGGGTTTTTTGAACAGTCCCCGGTGTTTTTGAAAGTGAAACATTGGCCTTTGGCAAAATGATTGGTGGTCGGCTTTTTGGAACAAAAAGACTGTTTTTGCCCATGATCTGTTTGTCCAGGTGTTGCTAATGAAAAATACAAGTCCCAGTGAACTTGTCCCCATGGCAGCTTATGCTGATTTAATTGCCTTCTAAATTTTTCGTCATACTTTTGCCATACTTTTCCACCGTAACGCTTTGCAGTTGACCGTATGAATTTTTGATATTTCCATAAACCGGGAGACTGTTCTGGTTTATTTTGGCAGAGGACAGAGGCATATACAGTGAATGCATCGGTCCACTGCTCTATATTATAAATCTACCTCTTAGAGGGTTGTGACACAATTTTGAAGGTGGTAACACCTTTCACATCTTCAAACTCAAATGCACTCTCCATATTTTTGCTTGGAGAGAGCATTTCAGCCATATTCACATATTCTGCTTTTAGTATTTTATTTCCGATTTTTTGGGCAAATCTGCTCCTAATGGAGTTGAAATGCAGTCATAGTTGGCGGAAGCCTCACCCCTATTTATGCTACTTTCATCAGATGAGTCGTCAAATTGTGACTCAGAAAAATCAATATCCACCTCCTGGGGAGCACCTGCTTCCCCAGATATAGGTGGACATTTTTTATTTCTGGTTGCCCTGAAAGCACCTGCATCCAGGGAACCATCTTCTTCTGAATAGACGTCCTCCAATGGCAACAACCTGCCCGACTTTTCCAGCCCTTCCATCACTATGGCTGCAACTTGTCTGGCCATCTCGATTGTGTTGTTCGACTGAACTTCATCATCAGATTTAGCTTTCTTCGTCGAACGTCTTGGAGACTGAGCACTAAAAAAAGAAAACCCACAAAATGGGGCCATAAGAATCTATATCTTCACAAAATGCATATCACTTCAACTGTACAAAGTTTTTACCACATTTACAAAAAATGGTATACTACACAAAATCATGTGTACATTTTTTGCGTAAGCAGCATCACAGAGATTAGCACCAATATAAAAATGAAAATGCACTTACACAAATTCATTATATTGTAAAAAATACAAAGCGCACATACACAACTTTGTTTATCTCCATGATGCATCTACGCACACAATAAATGGAAACAATATACAAAAGGTTGCACATACACAACTTTATATTGCCAGATAACAAGATGCACATACACAACTTGTATCATTTTTGTTGCACATACACAACTCCATCTTTTTTTTTTTGCAAATTCGACTTGCACATTCACAACATAACTATATTGCAAAAAAAACCTAACAGTTGCACATACACAACTTGTATCAAATTTGTTGCACATACAAAACAGTGACATCATAATCATATTATTGCAAATTCAGATGTTGCACATACACAAACTATCTATATTGCAAAACAAAAATTCAAGTTGTACATGTACAACTCACATTAGCTCATGTTGCCCATACATTACACAACATTACAGAAGAGAATTGAGAATAAATGATAATCATATCATAAAAAGGACACTAATGCCTTTACTATATCACTACTATGCCAGTCTAACTATGGGTCTGGCTCATAAAAGTTGTCCACTTGCATGCATATTCAAAGTCTTTATTTTGCAAAGTGGTAAGAGTTCAATTATTTCATACTATGTGCATAATCGCACCTCTGATTGATCTGAAATATATATGACCCCTCCATAGCAAGCCCCGCTGTAAATCGGCGTAACATTGAGATGTGGGCACCTGATAAGCCTCTCATTATTACCCGAAAATCTTTTAAATTAAAAGATCTAGGCCTATGTCCTGATTGAGAGAAAGCGTAGCGAGAAAGCCTACGCACAAAACTGTGACCCAGGACATACACACACCTTCTTTTTGTCGAGTTGTTGTGACCAGGTTGAACATCATCATCCGGTCTCACACTCTTTCCAGCCGCCATCTTTTTTCCCGTCACCTTCGCCATGCCTATTGCCTGTGCGGGCTGAGTTGACATGGTTGTGCGTGCCGCGGGACGCGTGCTCCTCTGAGTCTGACTGGACACACTTGAACTTGCCTGGCTCTCGGCAAAAGACGCTTGAGCAAAACTTCTCTTTCGCGTCACTTTGGCCCGCTCGTGGTTTTTCTCCATTATTAGGGAAACACCAATACTGTCTTCCAAATACAATTCAGGAAAACTTATAAAATTAAAAAGTATCTATAATAAAACAAGTATATATATCAGAGCGGTCTAAATTTGCCGAGATACGCCTATACTCGCCGTCATATTAACCAGGATCGCATGATTTTTGGCGATTTCTCCCTCAATTCTGAACCGATTTTCTTGAAATTTGACAAAGGCCATTTTCTATTCAAATCCTAACAGCGGTAAAAATTTTGCAAAATTATATTTGATATTACAAAAGTTAGACCACTTGACATGTAATAAAATTTTAGAATTAGTTCAATGGGTTTATAGAGGGACGTCGTATTTTCAATTTATTACATGTCAAATGGTCTAAATTTTGAAATACGATATATATTTTTACGAAATTTTCAGGGATATTAGGATATGATTGCTACCAAATTTCATGGAAATCATTTGACAATTGACCGAGAAATCGACGAAAAACTTGCGATCCTGGTTGATCACTTTTAATGTGACTTTGGGTATAGGGCAAAAACTGGGTCACTGGATGTAAATATCCCGTGACGTCACTCTCCCACCACAACAAATCCCAGCGCCCTCTGGCGATTAACCGGACAGCGTAAAGCTGCTCGTGCAAACAGTTCATAACATTAACATTTTCAGTTTACATTTTATATGAAACAAATTAAACAAGTAGAAAAACATGTAAACATTTTAGTGTCATAAAATATTTTCTGCTGCTCAGAAATTGTCTATCTAATCGTTAGTTTGTTATAGCTATAACCATGCTTGTGTAAAATCATTATCCTTAAACAGTTAAATGTATATCGTATCATAATATGAACTGGCATGCCAAGAAAGCCCACGGCCAAATTAATTAAAAATAATAAATTCATACATTTTAATCGGATCAGAAGTTAGTCCCATACGTGACCCATTGCATTCTGGGCCAGCCAGATCAATTTCCTGGCTCGCGGCGGGCCAGGAACGAGGCTAGTGTAGGCTAGGCCTATGGCTACATCAATAAATCATAGGTCTGGATAGGCCTAAAGGCTATATAAAGCTACAATACATAAATAGAGTCCATATTAATACATCTCTCGCACATAACGTTACTAGGACCTACATAGGTCCTATCAATGATTAGGCAAAAATACCTTTGTTTCCAATTAACCTACCCGACCAACCATATTTGACCCCAAAGTTGTCTGGCAATTTCTGAAAAAAAATATTAAAAATGTCTGCAATTCTGCATTTTGGGCCAATTTGACTTTTTTCAAAGTGAAATTGAAAAGAGAAAGTTTCTCTACCTAGTCCTACCCAATTTTGGAGGGCCATAATATAGTCTAGGTTTACCGGAATAAAAACAAAATTGAAAAAAAATCATTAGGGTCCTAGCCTAGGCCTATACTCTGTCCGACGGTGCAGGATGGTCCAAAATGAAAGACAGTTAGCTTTTTGGTAGGTCGGTATCTAGCCTACCCTGTTTGGCTAGGCAGTGTGATCTGAAACACAGGTAGGCCTATTTGTTTTGCCTTTAAAGTTTAATATCGGGGAGCTTTGTGATTCAGCACGAGAGGGGGGGGGGGTGCTGGCGATCCCACTGTGTTGGCCCCTATTCCCTTTTTCACTTGACACTTGTTCATAGGTGGGATAGCTACGATCTGCCCTATTCCAGTTCCAGACAATTTCAGGTGGCGTCTATATTTATAAACTGGGCCTAGTCCTAGACTACATTATACTCAGTCTCAGTAGCCTAGTAGGCCTAGACAGCGGGTCGGCAGGGATTTGAGACCTAGACTTGCTCTTTGAAGCATCGTGCTGCTTGCATTGCTGATTATGAACTTAAACTTTGCCACTGCCTGAAATGAACTGACACTCACAGTGTCACTCACTGTGAGTCTGTGTCAGTGACCCTTCACTGAAAATGTCTTCACTGACTTCACACAGTTCAGTGAGGCCTATAATCATTTCACTGCATTAATTTTAAATTGAAGTTCAGCCTTTAACAGTATGAGTATCAGTAGACTAACATAGGCTAACCAAAGGCCTACAGAAAGTCACTCTAGGATAGTCCATGTAGTCTAACGTAGGCCTACTGAGGCTAGTTTACTTGTTAAACTTTGCCTTTCTCAGTTTATGTGAGACAAGACAAATAATGTGTGCCTGAGAACTTGAATGTTTGGCCCCTGGTGAATACTCCTGTCACTTGACTTGGAAACCTTAGCAACGAGGGACTGTTGTATGAAAGTGGGTATGAAAGTGACAGGAACTAAATTCTGACACACTTTTTTCTCAAGGAACACTGTGTGGGAAACTTGACCTTTGACCCGTGCCCATGTTGCCATAAGGCCCACGGCCCCTGGGCTCTTCGCGCCCAGGGCCGTGGGCTATAGGCCTAATTACGGATACGGTATGTGATATACGTTATAATGAATACTTCATGAAAACTAATCCAATGATACCTCAATAATATGAATAGGCATGCCTAGAAAGCGAGCGGAGATCATTCTGAACTAAAGTAGGGGTTCATGTAAGGGGTTCTATAGGCCTACAATAAGTATTAGTCAATGTAACGTGTAGGCTACAAATGGCGGGCCCTGCCGCAGGGTGTTGAGCGATCCATATATTGTCGGAAGGCCCAAGCCGCCCACTTGCTAGCTAGCTAAAGTCTATACCAAACAAAGAAGAAACATAGGGCCCTGGGACACTGAGTTCAGTTATATTAGTTATTTACACCACTATTTACAGAAATGTAGTGTTATCTAAATCGTCAATGTTTAAAAAGAAGAAAATGAATCTGATGAAAATACGAATGCCGAAAAATAGACTACTCTGCCAATAGGTCTACCCACAATTTGATGAGTCGTAGGGGGAAATGTTCATGCGGCTATAGACTAGTGATACACATCAACTGTCCTACCTACTCGCTAGGTGGTACCACAATCACATGGGCGATAAAACGGGAAAAGGACGATGAAAATATCTGTCTTAGTATGCCGCCAACAGAAGCTGACCTTTGACATCTGAACAGAAAATAAACAAACAAGATGTCAGCGCCCATGAACATGATCAGAAGCATGTTGGACCACGAGATATCAGTCATAACACTGTGTGTGTAACCTGGGTTAAAAATCAAATCTGACCACACACGTTGCTGTAAGAGCTCGCTCCCGCGAGCTGGGGCCCTTCCGCTCGCTATTACACTAACAAATAGTACAAGATATAGAGATGTAGTTATCATATGTAATGGCAACACATATGTGAAACGTGAATCCAAAGTACGTACAGAGTCGAAGCCTTTTTTTAAGAGGTGAGCCAGATAACTACTCTCAGAAACACTCTAAACATACTTTTTTTTATTATCGTCTTTTTCGATATATATTTAGAGAACAGATAGTTCCGATTATATAATCAGCAATTTAATAAGAATTCTGACTGGTTTTGTTATATC
The DNA here is from genome assembly GCA_964017125.1 of Flabesymbios commensalis. Lineage (NCBI taxonomy): Eukaryota > Metazoa > Annelida > Polychaeta > Terebellida > Flabelligeridae > Flabesymbios > Flabesymbios commensalis. The sequence goes on from CAXHKU010000285.1 coordinate 11,590, forward strand.
AGATAAATGAAATAGGTGAATCAAGAAGATGAAATTATAATAATTATAAACCACTTATTATACAATCATTGCATGAATATGTGCACATATAAATGGTACAAGTAACATAAAGTAAACTAAGTTACATGTTTTCGGAGTGGTAAGCATAATAGTTTAATAAAGTTTGTCATATTACATTCTTTGGCTGCTAGAATTTAAGAACGAATTGTAAGTTTTACGTGTCTTTTGTGGCAGCATTCTTAATAATATAATTATATAACTTCATGCTCGACATGTTTGAGGTCACGACTCGAGTGGAGGTTCAAAAATGTGATGATGACGTTTGAATCACAGACTGTTTAAACTTCTACACTATCGTTATATATTGTTATTAAAAAAAAATTGTGTTACTTTGTGCCAGAAATTTTTTTTAGTAACTGCCTTTGGTATCTCCTTGCATTGAAGATCATGTTATGTAATATTTAAAAATGGTAATTAATTAAATAATATTTCAGAAATTTGTGGATAATTTTTCCTAGGGGGGGGGGGGGGTGGTAAAAATTAATGGGTAAATAAGTGAACGAATGACTGGGGTATTCGGACACTTTTTTGCACTTATTAATTATGACTAAACTGGATCAGAATAACTTCACGTGAACTTGGTGTATTAGAGCTGTACCGATTTTTGTATTTTCAAGAGGTGACACTTTATATATATATAAGGGTATGAAAATCACATGTGCTTCATATTCAAGGGTCAATAAATAACCCAGCTGCACCATGTGCATATTTAAAGGCTGTTTTGTTGTGTCTCGAACATTACGCCTAGATGAGTGTGCTGTGCAAAAAGCAGAGTTTTCATGTTTTCAGACAGTGACATGTACAGATTGTTTGTTAAAGCTTTCAGGTTACCCCGAGCATTGTGTCTATTGAGAAAGGGTGTGTAATTGTTAAAATCTGTACAGGCCTATTAAATGGTATGTTTTTGCCCGAAACTGTATAGGGTCTAGTTATTTTTGGCAAAAATTGTATATTCAAATGTATATTTTGGCCACAAAGGTATCTTCAAGGCTAAGAGTCTGACTATCCTGTCTGCACACTGAGCGCACATTTTCACCTAGTGCCCCACCCTATAGGGGAATAACCTCCTGAGCATGGTGCATGTATCAGATGACACTGCCATTCACACAGTATCTTAAATTTCGCTCAGGCCTAGCACACAACCTCTAGGTCGCGTAGCAGATATCTTATGCTATGTTGTTGAATTTTGCTGGGTAAAATCGAGAAAAATCGAGTTTAAGCGGTTTATTTCAAAAATATGTTAGTGTTATCAGTCTTCTCGCTTTAAAAACTATACAAATCGATGTATTATACTCATTTTTGTGTTCATTATTTCAAAAGTTATGGTGAAATAGATAATATCTTGGACACATGGCGGCTATTTTGGATTTAGTCAATTTTCATAAATTTAAAGAGTTAAAAAAAAATGCAATCCCTTTTTTTTCTCATCACTACTATGTTCCAAAAGCGAATAAACAAAAAAAATCACTTTTAACAAACATTTTGCATATACTGAAATCTAAAGATTACTCCATCTGGGTTCAGAAAACATAGGTAAAATATAGATATGGCCAATAATTATGTTTTATTTGTCATTGGACATGTTGACTAGCTGTTAATCCCCTGCACCATGCAATAAATCGTTTGAAGAGAAATTTAATTAATTTGTATATGGTTTATTGAATGTGTAGATTGATTAACTAGAACAGCAACGACATAAGTTTGCGTGACCCTACACCCTGATTCTAAGCTCCCATAAGGCTAACTTTCAAGCTGTTAACATCAAAATATGTTATCTAGACACCATACGAGTTTAAAAGAAATGTAAGTTACAAGGGTTAATCCACGATATGCTCGTGGACTATTTTCTCATGCCATACTATATTGGTATAATAACCGCCATCTAGTGAATGCCATTACTTTATCAGTATACCATGTTGCGATAGGGACACCTACTGAGTATAATAATATTATAGCGTGATGGGTGGTTTTCATGTCAGCGATTTCATACCACAGTTAAGTGGAAATTGTCTGTTTTTAAACATATTCGAAATGATATGTGTTCCCAAAGGTTATATTTATAATATCCTTATTTTGTCTGGTCTTGTTTAACCGTTCACAACTTCCGTGCTGTTACTCACCGGTGAGATGAAGTTCATCAAGTGACGAACGTTGAATATTTATGAACATTCATGAACATTTATCAATGGTTCATGAAGCCAGTTCATGATGAACAGTTCATGACAAATCATGAATGTTAAAGAACACTTGATGAACTAATGTTGTTCATGATTTAGTTCATGAAGTTCATATGAAGAGTTTCATGAACAGTCATGAATTCAAATGAACTTGGTAGGATCAATTCAGTTCATAGCTTGTTCATTAAAGTTCATGAGAGAGTTTCACAAGCTTTCATGAATTATTATGAGCTTGATAAGTAACTTAATTCGGTTCATGGATAGCTCATGAGGGTTTGTTCACGAGGGATTGTTTCATGATCTGTGATGAATTGTTATGAACTTGATTAGTCTCATTATTTAGTTCATGGTTGTTCGTTAAAGTGCATCACTTTGATGAATTATTATAAACTTGATAAGTCTTAATTCGGTTCTTGGCTAGTTCATGAAAGTTCATGAGGGACAGTTTCATGTACTGTGATGAATTGTTATGAGTTTGAAATATCAATTTAGTACATGGTTTATCCATGAAAGTTCATTAAAGTTCGTGAACTGTGGGGGTGGCCTAATTACCCTGGCGAGGAAGGTGTAAACTACACAATGGCTATCATTAACTTAATAATTGGCAAATTGAGACTTTTTGTGTTAGATTATCAACCACAGAATACATAATATTCTGTAATAATTACTTTCCCAGTTTTATGTTTAGTTATGTGTTATAATGTGAGGGGGGGGGGGTGGGGAGATATTTTTTAATTAACAAAATGAAGCCTAACTAGCTTGCTGTGTTTAGGTGAGACGTTAACCTCAGAAAAAAAGAATTCCCAATCAAAATACTCTGTATTTTACAGGTCAGAACACTGATACTTGAAAGTTAATAGTTAAATAGTTTGTTAACATCATGAACTCAGTTCAAGTGTTGCTGGCTTATCTGGCTCATCATTTAGCCACCTGAGTTCCTGGGCGTTCATGAACAACCTCAATTTCATGAACATTAGGCTCGGAACTCCAGGTTGATAGTTCATGAATTTCATGAACGTCTTATTTAATGAACGTTCATGAATGATCATTGGCTATCTGGTTCATTAATTATTTGAGTTTATGGCCGTTCATGAACTAGGTTGAAAGTTCATGAATTCCTTGAATGTCTCATTTGTTGTTCAGGAACATTCATGAATAGTTCATGAACAGATTTAATGAACGTTCATGAATGTCCTGGTTCATGAATTTGTTGAGCTCATGGTCGTTCATGAACTAACACTGGTTCATGAATTATGAGAGTTAATGACCGTTCATGAACAAACCATGTTTATGAACAAAGTGAGAGTTCATGATCAGAATAAGTTCATGAACTTTTATGAAAGTCTCATTTGTTGTTCAAGAATATTCATGAACTGTTCATGAACACGTTAATGAACGTTTATGAACGTTCATAGTTTTTTGTTCACGAACATTTATGAACTATGTTCATGAACGATTCATGATCATCTCACCAGGGTGTATCTATCTTGAACACAGGGTGTTTGTTTAAGTCACGGCTTAGGGGTTTTGTCAAATTAAAAAAAATACAAAAATCAGAGAAAAACTCGAAAGTGGTTGGTCAAGCCTTAACTCGGATTTTTGGGGGGGAATTGTTTTGTTCTTTGTTTTTTTTTTGTACATTAAAAAAGAATTGGACAAGGGGGTGGGTGGATGTTTGTGGTCTGGCCAATCCCAGTTTTTCTCCAATCCCTATCTAGGGATTTCAATCGACGGTTGACCAAGTTTGGAAAACACTTTAAATCGATAATTGATTCACCGTAATGTGTGTCCTGAAACACTTTTTCGGTCACTCCAGCATCTATATCTGCGTTTCAATTAGGTACGTTAAAGCGTCATTGATTCGGCGTCTTGTGTCTACTTGATAATCTGTTTCGTTGTCAGAAAAACAATCACATTTATTTATGTGTTTATTATCATGTCCACTTAATTATCCATCGTTCCGTTTGTATTGTATAATATATTTCGATATTGTATATGTTACTGCACACTTCGATGTATTACTTTATGATTTTGAAAGGACCATAGGCCAATCATTAAACAATCAATCAATTAGGTACTCAAGTCAAGTTTGAAAAATCTAAGTTGAGTTTTAATTCGCTCGACGTAAATGATATTTTGAAACACCAACGCCTGCTACTCAAACTCGTATCTAGCGTTGAGCCATTGCAGACTAGGCCTGTAAAATCCAATATGTAGTGTTTTAAACCACCGTATGAGTGTTTTGGAGCAATGTCCCCAGCTAATCAATTCCCCATATTAGCCTATAGGATGAATGATGAAAACAATTTCGCGTTGAACTTTACTCAATATCAGTTTTTTTTGTACCAATCTTCGCGACAAATTTAGAAGGGATATATTTTTCCGAAAATGGAAAACCTGGTGAAAATGTTCCACCATTACCAAACATTATATTTTGTATCATATCTCAGATATCTGCACATATGAGGTTCTATACCCATGTTTTGATGGTCAAATAGCAGTCCTATATTGATCATATGACTCCTTGCAGCCATTACCTGGTGCTCCATAGTGTGTGAGGATTATGACCACGATAGAGGAGTTCAGTTCTGTTGGTTACTGGTTCCTAGTTCCTAGTTCAACATTCGAATACGTAACCTACTTATATTTCAGGTCAAATTTCTAATCTATAGATTCAATCTGTGAATTAACATGTAACTAACGTTATATTATGATAAAACAATCTAAACCAGTAGCCAGCATCATTACAGTGTACAGCTGTTTAGAGCAGCATCCTCCACACGCTGTAAACTCGCACAGATAATGTTGATTGGCTGTCCCCACGCTGCATAGCACCGTAGCCAGCCCTGTAGCCCTAGACTGCCTCCCCCTGATAGCCCGGCGATCCCAGTTTCTACTTCGACTGTTTGCGCCCGCTTTCTTCCACGGAGCACCCGGTGGTTTTGAATGTCAAACTAGTAACCAGCAGCGATCGCCGGGAATGCAACATCCAAATGTTGAGCTAGAAGCGGGTGATGGCCGCGGCTCTCACGGAGCAGCGGGGCCCCCTTGAATTTTGAACTAGTAACTGTTTAGAATCTGCCATCCGCAATCTTCGACCCCCAAGAACAGGCGCTTCGCCGTTCGTTCGATTCGTTTTTCAGCCCATGTGAACTCTCATGGCTCCATTATTCATACAATAAATTCAGTCGAAATGGGCGTCAAAGCATTTTTTTGTATATCTGAAGAATGACTTAATCCCCTATACCTAGGTGTTTTAGAACGAACATAATTTTCAAAAGACTAATTTATTAACAACAATTTCTCATTTGCCTCCCACTTTAAGTCATCTTCATCCACTAAAAGTCGAGAATTGTGACATCAATTCGCGGCTTGTAGTGGATAAATATGACAAGGGTAACTTCAGGCTTGAATGTTTTAAATACGAGAAGAAAGATTCAATTTAATTCATATTGGGAAGTCAACACTGCAGGCCTATTCATTATGTGTTCATGGTCGGAGGGTGCTTCCAACAGAGGAACTAATTAATCAAGGTTGTGTTGAATATGACACATGAGGTCGCGCAACAGCCATCACCAATACACGATTAGCATTTGTGTTTGCTTGCGCTGGATGGAGGACAGCTGTTTTTGCCAGTCAATTAACTGGGACTGTTCAGGTAATCATTCCTTTATTGTAGCAGGGCTAAAACGCCGGCAAACACGAGACATTGACCTAATGCTGGGTTAATGTTGGACATTTGAGTCAAGTTCTAGTATTGCTGGGGGAGGAGGGTGGGACGTCGTTTGTACCAACAACTACACTGGATGTTAAAATATATATGGATGTTAAAATATTACAACTTACAACGCCAAATTAATTTTGTATAAATCATGGAGACCAAAGGGTCTTAATCAATTTGAAATCATCATAAATGTCTTAGTTAGCTCTCTCTGATTCATTTGAATACCTATGTTATGGGTCTACGGCCATTAGAAATATTTCTAATCTTACAGTGTAGGAATTCACTTTATTCGTCCGAATCTGACGTCTACAGACGTCAGATTCTGACGACTAAAGTCGATCCCCGCACTGTAAGGGTTAAAATATTATTAAATGTTGCATTTGGCAGAATTTTCATGAGCTGAAGTATGATGACCTGTCTGGTACTAATGTCCCAGGGCTGTTAGTCCACTTATAACATTTTTCTGGAGTTGTCTTTATTTTTCTTCAGGTCAACACAATAATACATGCTTAGTTTAAATAATAGAAAATGATGTAAAGTATATAATTTGTCTCTTGTTGGTGTAAACCTTTTTGAAATGTTGAAAGTTGATAGGATTCATTATGAGCTATTATCTATAGATATTATATTTACAATGGAATACACAAAAAACGACTGGTTGACACTATGCTGATGATAAGATATTAATATGATATGGATTATTCCAACTCATTTATGATTATTAGCAGAAAAGCAATCTTATGAAACCTAAATAATACATGTACATGGATATTATTTTAGAATGATGACAATGTGATGGTCTGGACTAATGCACCATGTGACAGTATGATCATAATTATATAATGATGTTCTCTAACAATTACAATCACCATAATGACACGCAGCGAGCCAGAAAAATAAATTACCGAACACATTTCCACTTGTTTTTGTCTTGTATTGGCATAAACTGTAATTAAAATAAAAAGTGAAATGGCAGGATCATTAAAATATGACTAATGACAATGTGTCCGTCATATTAACTATCTAGCATTTAGTTAACAAGAAAATCTCTGAACAAGCGGGAGCGTTACCAATTAGGTTACTTTATTTTTCTTTAAATTTTGAAAAGATGCAGTTCTTATGTCGCTAAAATTATTATTCATCATTAATTCACCATTCAACATTTTAAAGCTACCTTTCTACACTTCATGGCAATATCACAAACATGGAGTGAGCAAACAAAACGATCCTAAAATAAATCGCATTTCTCCAGTCGTCAACAATCTTCTCAACCATTGCCATTTATTGCCTGCCAAATCGGCTTTCACAACTTTGGCTTTGGCTCGCGTCTGCGTTGTATCATAACGCATGTGAACACTTACGCGCGTTTTGTGTCATATTGGTTCTTAAAACGCACCACTACATTATTTGCTTTGTTCGACCACTACATTCTAAGCCGGGAATGGAGTTTTTGTTGATCAAGTACAGAACAATTATCATGGTAGGCTTATGGTGCTATAATCAATCAGGTGTGACCGAGCTATTGATTATGAGGGATCCTCATTATGGTCGGGTGTGTTTTAAGACAGTTAAGACCATTGGTGGCTCTACATTCTTAGCTGTGGCTCGGCCTTTTCCACAGCTAAGAATGTAGAACTCCTCGGGCTTTATCCTATACAAAACAGGCCGTTGATGTAACCTGTCGTAAATTTAGGCGGCTGTATTACGACGGGTTACTGTATATATGGTTAGTGTGATTATATGGCAGGCTAAATTATAAAGACAGAGAACCGTGATCAAATGCGATTTAATTGGAAAATTACCGTTTTTTGTATTGATGAGAGGTGACGTTGTATTCACTAGTATTTTATTGTTTATTGTATTTGTATTAACACATAATTATATGTGCTGCTCAATTAGAACTTGAAATTCCCGACCTCAATAATTTGTGTAACATAACAGACAGACATATATTTTATTGACATAAAGAAAAATCATCACTGACTTATTTGTCATAAAAATGATATATGTATATGTATATATACAAGATGGTTAATTTGCTAAAACCACACGATAATTTACATGGTATCACATAAAGAATTTAAATCATGTTAAAAGGCATTGCCTATAGTAAAACATTGGATATTGCGATAAAATAACAGATAATTCACTACTACTCGAACAATGCCAATATGTGAACATAGGAGGTCTATCATTTTGTTTCCCGTACCAAAACCAGAGATAAAATAGGTACTATGTATGATCCACGAAGAACAATCTATTAAAATGTTCAAAGACACGTATTTGAATTAGAATTCAAGCACAGTAATAATGTTAATTAATAACATCTAGTATTCAACTGTTGTCAAGTGATATCATGTGTAATTTAATCTAGCAGGAATCAATAATGTTACCATAGCAATTGAAGAGTTTTGCTGAGCATGATACACATTAAGTGTGAATATCATTTGTTGTCTGCTGATGGGAAACAAATCAATCACAATAGCATGGATTATAAAACAACAAGTTATACATAAAACATGATTTCGTGTGAACTATCTAATAATCCAGACCCATAAGATTGTGAAACAAAAACCAGACGACGTTTACCGTGTTAAAGCAACACAATCGGTCTAAAATCATAAATAAATCGGTATTTTTATTTTGGTTTCTTAATATGACCGTAACGATGTAAACAAGTCCATACACAAGAGCTGCAAAGTTAAGCCAGATATAAAGACAAAATTTCTGACTTCTCATTTCGGACATGCATGTTCAAAATAGGAAATACGGGAATTTCGTAATTTATAAAAAAAATAAAAAAACTTTTGCAGTTCTAGTCTATGTCTTTTTGTTGTTATTGTAGTTATTGGAAGTTAAATTGTATTCAGTCTGTGAAATTTGGGTGTTTCAGCTTCAGATAATAATCAGTCACTTGAAGTTGTGTATTGCGGTAGCGAGACACAACTTCAAGTGACTGAAAATCTCAATGGAGTATTTCTTGGGGTTATAATCGTGGCATGGTATTTAATAACACAAACCCTGACGCCACAGTCATGTAAAAACGCCGCGCACTAAATTAGTTTCCTAGAAATTGCAATGACGTCACGCACTATAATTTGGCACCTCATTCCCTGTGAGAGCTTTCAAACAGATAATTATTTAATCGACAAATTACGATCAAAATCTCGACGATAATTCAAATGACGTCATCTCTCCTCGATGAAAAGCGTTGCTTGTGTGTTCAATTATAACAGATTAAACCAATTCAGGTTTAAAATAGTGCTCATTCTGCATAGAACAACTATTCTCGACAAGGCTAGTATTCTACCCCCTTTAAATACCCCATTTAAATAACAACTGAATGACGGCGGTGATTGGCCGATCTCGTCATGTGACAGGCTAAGCCACTCTTCGATTGGTCGGGGGTAGAATACTAGACTTGGACCAAACATTTTGTGTGACTGGTTTATAAACAGATAACGTGTGTAATGATTTCTTTTACTTAACTTTTAGCTTAATGGCGGTTGAAAGAAACAAAAAATGTTTCTTCCCCATCCACGTGTGAAAGTCAGTATTGCGGGGAGCCTCCGTGACCGAGAGGTAGCGTACTCGGCCTCAGACCGCCAGGGCTCGAATTTCGAATCCTGTGTCTGGAGGACAGTGTCATCTCAATCATCTCACCATCCTCAGGAGGTTCTCCTGGCCAAATTTAGCCTATATGTGCACAAAGGTGGCCTGAAGCCCGATTCATTTCATTTAGCTTAATAATGCAAACTGCAAGGCACCCATTTTTAAAATAAAAATTTCAAAAACTTTTAGAAAAGTGTTCACTGCGTCATTACCTTCAGCTTGAACTTGATAAGCAGATTAGTGATGACAAACCATAATTATTTATTTAATTCGTATACAGCAGCCCTAAATAAAAGTATAATAAATAACAATATGGGCACATTTTAACTACAGTCAATCAAAATACTAAATGCACATTATACATGCCAGCATTCGTTCCACGTAACGTGTAAGTATAGGCTACTTTACAGTAACCATAGAATCGATGGAAACCCGACCGGGGAAATCATTTTTTGTCGAGCCTGATAGATTAAAATTCCAGTGTGATTTCCAGGAGGACCTCTATCAATGGCAGTGCAGGAGGCCTTTCAAGACGGGGGATACCGTTATCTTTCTCTCATTGAACACTACAACCTCCTGGTTAACCATAGTAGGCCTACATGTAGCACTACATCTAAGTATCGCCGTGTGTCGTTATGTGTCTTGTCGAGATGCACTAGCCTTCCCTCCTTCTCCACCTCTATGAGGGCGGGGGCCCTACGGTAGTGGTTAGCACCGCTGCCTTTCACGCCAGAGTTATGGGTCCGGTTCCCGGTCTCGGCGAATTGCAAGAAACAAAAAATGTTTCTTCCCCATCCACGTGTGAAGTATTGTGGGGAACCTCCGTGACCGAGAGGTAGCGTGCTCGGCCTCAGACCGCCAGGGCTTAAATTTCGAATCCTGTGTCTGGAGGACAGTGTCATCTCAATCATCTCACCATCCTCAGGAGGTTCTCCTGGCCCAGTTTAGCCTATATGTGCACAAAGGTGGCCTAAAGCCCGATTCATTTCATTTTTATTTTTTATGGGTTAAAATACCAACGACACGTATGTTGTCATACGGTATTTCTGTTGTTCTCAACCGTGTGCCTGATTAAATAGCTGCTAGCGTGTTCACTTACTGTCAATGTGCCCATTTAATTTATTTGTGAAAAAGTATTCAAAAACATGGCGCCTAATTGTTGGTGATGACCCACTAATTCACACCAAGCCGTATATCATTGTCACGGTAATATAAATGTTTGTCATGTGTATAGTAAGCCTACTACCTCATAGCAAAGTTCTCTTCTCCCCATATGCTTATCATGATCAGTGCTCATAAGCATGGTAAGAGTTCAATAAAACGTTGTTTTTTTCTTGAACCCAACCTGCATGGACAGGGAAAATCTCCACTAATTTTTACTTCGATGTATAATTCTATATTGTTTTTATTATTATTATTATTATTATTTATTCAATTATTATTTTCTTTCTAAGATGGCCTCCACGATAGCGGCCTCCACGGAGATCTCAGACTGATCATTGCTATAATAATGTGCACAAAGGTGGCCTAAAGCCCGATTCATTTCATTTCATTTTTTTCCACCTTTATGAAATGGTGGGTCGTGATGTTTGCTGTGATGTTTACCCAGCTAACACGAGACGTTGGCTCAGTGTTGTTTCAAAGTTGGTGCACCGTCTGCGACGCTAGCCCACATCGAAACAACACTGGGCCAACGTCTTGTGTTAGCTGGGTAAACATCACAGCAAACACAAAACATTTGTATAGCATTTATATAATGTTCGACCAACGTTGGGCTGTCGCTGTACAAATGCTATACAAATATTTTGTGTTCGATGTGATTGTTAAAAAGAATGGTCCAAGTATGATATTCTAATCACAGCCGCCATGCAGTTGTTTTTTAAATTAGGGGTAGAGTACCATACTTGTACCCAATATATGCAACTCAATGCTGTAGGTCATATTTATGTGGGGCCAGCGTCGCAGACGGTAGCCGAACATTAATTCGGCATTGGATGGATGTCTACAAAACGCTGTTTAACCATGTGACCCTCTCAGAGGGTCACATGATAGCCAATCACCACATATATGGAAACACTTGTGCCCCATCTTGTAACAACTTTGATTTATTTGTCACAAATTTAATCATACTATATAAGGGGTGATAGATCACCTTTAAGTATAAGCATCTACACTGCCCACATTGGTGAGGCCCCTGATGTATTGTTTAACCCTACGGTCTGTCACGCCAGAGCTCGCAGGTCGCCGCTCTTAAAGAAACAAAATGTTTATTCCCCGTCCATTCGTATACAATCAGTATTGCTAATTGAGAGGTAGCGTGTGTCACCTTAGTCACCTCACTGACAGGCCTCGAAATTATTAGTAAAGTTGCTTCGTGGGAAGACATCAATTTATAATTTTTAATTTTGTAATAAAGTAGTGCATCCCGCAGCATTTTAATTTTTTTCTAAATTTTCAGATTAAAAAAACATTTTTTATCAACATTTATAAGAATACAGAGAAAACCACAGCAATCGATTTGAACACCTGTAGGATGGTTGAATGTTAGCACAGCATTGGGCCACATGTAGATGCCGTCGGCCCAGTGTTGGGTAAACAATCTATGGTGCAGGTCAACCCCCCAAGCCCTGATTTTCAGACACCAATTAACGGTGGCGTCTTCTGAAGTACCCTAGATGTGACGGTTTGAGAGGGTGAGTATTTGTGCTATAAAATGTTGTATAATGCAAACAGATTTGTTTACATGGCAATATACGACTTAGAAATAAAACTACTTTTGTCTTTTTCAGTGCTTTTGAATTTGTTGCTGATTTTTTTTGTATTTTTATGAAGATCAGTAGGCTATGTAACTTCACCAGGGATGGGGTCAAATACGTATTTGTATTTGTATATGCGTATTTGTATTTGAATTTAGCGTATTTGTATTTGACTTTTTGAAGAGGCCTGTATTAGTATTTGTATTTGTATTTGATCCCTGTATTTGATGTATTTGCTCAAATATAATTCAAATACAATTTTTTCACAAAGTTTACCTTGCGAATTTACTGGGCATAAAAAAAATCAATATCATGTTTAATACAATAGTGTTTATCTTCAGTACCATTTCACAAGCTTGTATTTAAATGTTTGGCATTTACGGCATGCAATATTTGCATATCTATAGTTTGTTTTAGGCATGCAATAATGTTAGCTTCAAAGGGTGTTAATTAGATGGTCCTCTAGGTAGGCCTACGTCTGTGTTGGGCATGTGTTCCCAAATCAGTGAGGCGTGAGCAGCTAACAAGTGGGATACGTCAGGGGTTTAATTTTCAAAGATCAAAGCGAAGTCTTATTGCTAGTTCACGTCTTGTCCAGCTCCCGAGGCATTGAAACTGCATTGAACCAATGCTTGTCGTTTTATATCATGTTTATACGGCGATAACGTGTTGCTGGGTAGGACTGTGTCATAACAACCCTTTCGTCTCATCAGCCTAAATTTACTGATTCTGATAATAAAAACACTGTTTATAACCCTATGTAAGTTACGTCCCTTAACTGGATATAAATGTATACTTCCTCGCGTAAACTCTAATTATTCCGTTAAATAGGCGAAACTAACACAGGAATTGGTGATGTAGTTGTTATTCTTTGTCTTACTATATTATTTTGCATAACAATATGTCTTTTGGGATCGCAAAGGTGTAATCACGCTACACAGGTGATAATTCTTATGTACGCTAGGCCCTGTCATTATCGCAATTCAAGTTGACAAAAACAATCTAACTATTTACAATCTACTAGAATTAAAAATGATGATATAAATAAATAAATAATATTTGTATATTTGTTTATTTTAATTTTTGTATTTCCTAACTAGGCATAACAGTTAAATATCACATTTCAATGGTGCTTACTCAGCCGTGAAATCAACGACTCCCCTCATCCATCGTCATCACAGGTATTACTGTATGCCAACTATGGCAACAGACAAGAGCTATAGGTTACGCGACAGGTGCTGACCTTCTCAACTGACATACGCCTTTCCTCAAACGCTGGTTTGTCGTTGGGTCAGCGCAGAAGGTACCTGGCCAACGTTGAATCAGCATCGGCGTAGCATCTAAAGCTAGTTTGGCGGTGGCAATGGACTGTGGTATTGTTAAAACAAACACATTACTAGAAATTAGAAAGAACGGTTCCAATCACCGACATGTTTGATTCCAAAATGATTATTAGTATTAGCTAAGCGTACCAACATTATGGTTAATAGTATGTATACATAATATATTATTGGCAGGCCTAATAAATTAATAATTAAATACAAAAATATTTTTTTTCAATCGAACTTCTATTTGCAATAAGTTAAGGGGACCCCTTGGGATGAGACATTTTAAATGTTGTCAATTTTGAAAATTTAACTTATATGAAGCCATATAGCCTACTGATCTTAACTAAAAATACAAAGAAGTCAAAAAACAATTTTAAAGCACCGAAAAAGAGTGAAATAGTTATATTTCCAGGCCGTATATTGCCATGTAAACAAAACAAGTCAGCAATATGCAGCACTTCATACCACATATTCCCACGTCTTGGCCGAGGAGATCAAAGCAATCGCCGCTAATTGGTGTCTGATTGGTGTCTTATAGTCAGGACATGAGGTGATACACCTGCAACACTTATTGTCTGCCCAACGCTGGGCCGACGGCATCAACATGTGGCCCAGTGCTGTAGGAACATTTAATCGTCCTTCGGCATGTGTTTAGGTATACAAAAAGTTTGTTTGGGTTTTAAGCGGTTTCATGGAAATATTAATAAGAAATATTTATAAAAATCTAAAAACTCTGAAAAAAATAAAATCATGATCTGGGGGATACACTACTTCACTACAAAACTTAAAACGAAAATTGATGTCATCCCAAGGGGCTGCTTCAATATGGGTGATACTGTGAAAGAAGGAATACATTCAGCAAGGATTATAGCTGAGCAGCAATGCAAGTGATAGCTCCAATGAACTGAATTAATTATCACCGTTTTTTGGGCCATAGCCTTCAATGCGTCATACGGCACCTGAGATTATTGTCTAATCCCCTCGCTACTTTCTAGTTCCTAAGAAGTGGTATATTCTGCTTTTTATAAAAGCTTGTTAAACTCGAATTAAAAAAATAATAATCAAATCCTATTACTTGCTATATTTTTTCATAAAGGAATACAAAATACCGGTACTACTAATGCATGTGAATTTAGTAATGACGTAGCGTGTAAAATGTTATTCGTAGGGTGTGAACCGTGTGGTCACTTCACCGAGCACACCAGTAAATTAACCCTCCTTCCGCTGTTAAATTATTTGGTATATCCTGGGTTTTCTACATGGCAAAACAAATCACATGATTTGAAATTATACTCAAAATAAAACTGTGAAGTTATTAAATAACTCACAGGCATACACTGTGAAACATATACAAATAATTCTATAAAAAATGTCATACTGTCATATTTTTTTATAACAAATGAGTTATCATTTATGACTTTCACTAGACCTGTTCAATAATTGTTTTACATCTATTTAATTATTTTATGTGATTCCGGTCTATTTATGTAGCGGATTTTATTTGTTAATCTATGATTATTCTTAGTGGATATAAAGTAATAAGGATTTTTAGCGTGTGGCTACATACCATCTTGGTTAAATGTATTTTCTGTACGATTTATCAATGTCAACAGGTATTTATTTTGTTATAATTAATTGTGAAGATATCAGCCTTCCGCACTTAAAAAGTCAATGGAAGTGATCTCGGCTTCTTATCACACCTGTTAATTAGAGACAAGGCCCAGTGACATATCCTGCAGTGCAGTGAAGCACGTCCAGCTTAAAACCAGCATTGGCACAACATATTGTGGGCTACATGTTGATGCCGTCGGCCCAGCGTTGGGCAGACAATAAGTGTTGCAGGTGTATCACCTCATGTCCTGACTATTATGTACAAGATATTATGTACAAGATGGCGGCGTCTGTAAACCAACTGTAAACCGCTCTTGATTATATCTCATTTTTTACCCGGATAAAAGGCATATAACACGTACAAAATACAACAGAAAACTTTATGAATATATAGACGTCACCCATATAAAATATGCCTGTGAAATGAAGTGCAGAAGAAGTACAATTTGAGGTGACTTTATTTGTGTGAGCTAGCTATTTGTAATCAATGACGACATATTGAGGTCAGTGGGCACACTAGTTACGGCACACCTCACCTGTGTTAGTGGCTGTACACTAACAGTAGTGTTTGTACACGATTGCCAACGCGCTGACAGTGACGTCACCGCAGTTCACACCTCACAAATGGCCGACAATATGAACTGTTATGACGTATTAAGACTGACCCCGGGAGCTACCCAAGCTGAGGTCAGGCAAGCATACCTGAAGCTGTCCAAAGAGTGTCACCCAGATAAGACTGGCGATACAGATACCACGCATATATTCCAGCAGTTATGTCAGGCCTATTGGACCCTCCATGATCCCAATTCTCGGGCTGAACATGATCGCTATCATGACATTCAGCCTCACCCAATGTCATATGGTGAAGCTGTCACTGGATGCTGCATGAAAACTAACACATTCTGCTTGGTAATGAACGTGCCAGACGAGCTATTCGACACATGGCTTAGCGCCAGCAAAGCATTTTATCATGGAGTTGAAGCACTTGACCGTGGACAACATGGCATCCAGCTTTGCATGCAGTATCGTAGTGGTGTGGAGACTGGACCTGTGCTGGGAACAGTTTCTCTCACGTTCTACAAGTCTACGTCCCGTATCCACGTACAAGGCAGCTCCTACGTGTTGTGGCTAGAGGAACACTGGCCCAGGATACACAGGCAAGTGGATGTAATGGCTGAAGAGGTTGTAAAAGCCATCAGAGACACCAGGCGCCACAGTAATAGGATTACATCTCAGAGGACCAAGATGGCCTGTCTGGAAGGGGTGAGTACTACCACAGCGTCCATGTCCCCTGTCAACTGTAAAACGTGTGATACATACCTCGAGGATGGTGACAACGGCGGCCATTGGCGGTGTCACCTGTGCGAATCTGCCTATCATGGACTATGCGCGGAACCAGCCGATACCAATACGCTGGGTCACATTTGTAGCCCATGCATAGTGGTGACATCAGAGTCTGCTATTTCAACATCTACTGACCCCACGGTACAGTTGTTGGACCACGTGTCCAGGGAACATAAACTGGACAAACTAAATGTCGATGACATATCGGGGAATAATCTGGCCAGTGACCTGACAGATGAGGCTCTACATGAAAAGGTAGTAGCTACTGATTTATCTACATCTCCAACATCTGCCAATATTGACCCCACTGTGAACTCTAAAAGGCATAGCAAGACAAGTGAGGTAAAGAAGTGTCGCCCACGGATAGCACAAAACAAGGTCACTAAGAAACCTGCCCTCTCAGCAAAACGCGACAATCAGTATAAAGGCTGCGGTGCAATGGCCGGCGTCGTAGCTCTACAACGAACCGTGCGAGAACTAGAGTCGAAGTATGTAGATCTTCTGAATGAGGTACATATACTGAGAAACAGGCCAAATGAAGAATGCCGTCAAACAGCAGGTACCTCAACTGATACTACATCATCTCAGACAGAACCTAATGACTTGCCAGGTACCTCAACTGACACTACATCATGTCAGACAGAACCTCAGGACTTGCATGATAAGTCATTAAGTATTGCTGATGACGACAGTGAGGACGAGCCTGATCAACACGAGCATGATAAGTCATTGGTTGAGACAGACTTACCTCTTAAAAATCGGTTCATTGCCCTGGCTGAAGATACTACTATAGACGAACCCCCTGTCACAAATGCTCATACAGATACCCCTGTACATCAAGATACCTCAGATGATACAGACGATGTAAACAATAGCCTGCCACCTCCCCATATGGCTGATCTGGAGGCTCTCCCAGATAACGCTAATAAGGATATACATAGGGATTCTTCAACAACTCCTCCGCATACAAGCACTAGTAAGGACCGTGTCATCACTAAGGAGGATATCCCTACTGTAAATAGTGCGCCAGGATCCCCGCTCCAGTCCAACCAGGAACCCAAGTCAGATGCCAAGGATGCCCCAACGACTTTGCCCGATGAGTTGGATGATAAAGAGCCAGCCACTCACGTACCCTCTTCTCATGACGCACGGGACAAGACACCAGCACGTACAGATGTGTTAATTGTCACGTCCTCTATTGGTAAAGCCCTGGAGGCCCGTAAAATGTACAGAAACAAACATGTTGTCATAAAACATCTGACACGTGGAAAAAACCTACATGATACAAAACTGACAATGGAGAGAACAAAGACACTAGCGGATCTTGTTGTCTTCATTGTTGGTTCCAATGATCTAGCACAGCAGAAAACTGTGAGTAAATGCATGGTAGAGGTGGATAACCTGATCAGCAACACAAGGAAAGTGATGGGTGGTGATGTTAACATCGCGTTCTCTCAAATCCTTACCAGAACTGATCGGAACATATTTAATAAAAAATCAAAAGATTTCAACAAACGGCTGGAATACATGTGTAAGAAATCTACAAAAAATGATCATCTCCACTATATCCCACAAGTAGAGTTGTTGACCCCTCAGTCTAAGTATGATGAAGTACACCTGAGAGACTGGGGTGTGAAACAGCTTGTGTGTAACATTAAGGCGATTGTTAACCCACTACTGGGTCTTCCCCGGTACACCACCTACAAAACCACTCGTGATACCCATTACAGCGTGAGTAAGACGCAATCAAGGAATCAGCAACCAAAGGGTCATGGTGATAGCAAATCTAACAATAATGCATTGATGGATACTGACTTTAGACATATACCCGTCAGAAATGCTGGTGTCAAGTCCGTCAGTCAGGTCAGACCAACACCAACACCAGACTTCACCCGTAGACAACACACACCAGAAGCGTTTGACTGGTCACCACCATCAGTACCTCAACCATCTTCTGGAGCTACTACCATGCCAACGTGTTATGGACTTAACGCATGGACCAATACTTCCACACCAGACTTCACCCGTAGACAACACACACCAGAAGCGTTTGACTGGTCACCACCATCAGTACCTCAACCATCTTCTGGAGCTACTACCATGCCAACGTGTTATGGACTTAACGCATGGACCAATACTTCCACACCAGATATAGCGCCACAACGTGTTGTTGACAGTAATAGGCCTATACACCCCCGTGACTCAAGGCACACCTGGCCCATACCCCCTACTTTTAACGCTTATCCTCGGCATCAAGGACATGGAAATACGGTAGCCGATGCTATATATAGGCTAACGGATATGCTAAGAACCCAAGGACAATTGTAAAGAATGCGTTAGACAACGTTAAAATAGCAACAACAAGGTAATACGACGAACTGGCAAAAGCATGTATCTAACATGTACACCAATATGTTATGACGTATTTCTTTCTTTTTCTGTACTCGAGATTATGTAATATATTTTTAGATAAAGCAGGTTTTGGCATGTGAGAGTAAGCAACTCTTATAAGCTGACACTTGCTTGTTCTATATTTTAATGCGTACATTTGCAACACGTGTATTCAAATTTCCAAAATGCCAAACTATTGTGATACATGGTACGATGATTGTCATGTTTTAAAGTACACTACACGTGTCTGGTTTTATACGTTTAGATGTTATTTTAACACATACTTTTGAATGTTTACACTTTCAATCATTCACAGTGTATCTTATCCAGTACATGTTATTACTTGATGCAGGTAACTTGAATATTTAATTATTGTAAATGTTTACACTTTCAATCATTTACAGTGTATCTTAGTTTTTTACATGTTAGTACTGGATGTTTTTAATTCAAAGCTGTTCATGTGTGATTTTAACACGCTGATTTAATGCACGCAGCTTCAAATGACGAGATATGTTATATACGTTCTCACCATTTATATAGCATATTGATATATTGTGTGTGGTATACACGCATGAAACGTGTTATTCAATTACATTTAGCGGTGCATGTTGCTTTAATTATCTTTATTCTAACATGTTACCACTATAATTATGTGTAATATAGAATGTTGCATTTATTAATTTAATTGATTGCTTATATCCGGGTAGACGAGGTAAAATCATAGAATTATTTGCATTATGCCGTCTTCTAGAATAAAGCTTGGGACTTGGAATGTCAATGGATTAAGTAAAAAACTCAAAGATGAAGATGTATATAACTCTATATGTAGTTTAGATTTCTGTACCCTGTCTGAGACATGGACTAATAGCAATACTAGTATTAATGTTCCAGGGTATGGATCAATACATAAGCCCAGACAAAAAGCTAAAAAGAAAGGTCGCCCAAATGGTGGTATTATATTTTTGTATAAGGCGATGTACAAAAGTCATGTAGAGTGTATACCATGTGGTCACGAAGACCTACTTATTGTACGTTTGAACGGTCAGGCTATTGGCCACAATAGGGATTTATATTTAATTAATGTATATGTTCGTCAAGATGTGCCTCCTGACAGTCACCCAGTGATGGAAGATGTCGAAAATGCACTGGCGACATATGGCATATTAGGTGACACAGTCATTCTAGGCGATATAAATGCAAGAACCGGTGATCTAGTTGATATATGTGATACGTCATGTAATTTTAACACCCCAGTAGATAAGTCAATACACCACAAAGATATCATACAACGCTATAACTGCGATAAAACTATTAATAGTTGTGGCAAAAAATTGATAGAACTGTGTCAATCATCTGAACACGTTATACTCAATGGTCGTTTTTTAGGAGATTCTATGGGGTATTTTACATACATTAGCGAACGCGGGTGTAGCGTAATAGATTATATTATTAGCAATTATAACATATATAGGCTAGTAGAATATGTCCGTGTATCCCCTCTACATCTGTCTGATCACTGCTTAGTTGAAGCCTGTATTCAATTAAAGTATAATGCCGTGCTCTCATCTAAACCAAAACTAAAGCTAAATCATCTTTACGACACGTTATCTGCAGAACATAGCCAAAGTGATGAATATTCATTAGCTCTATTGGAAGAAGAATCACAAAATACATTAGTGTCATTTTTGCAAAACGAGTATGGACATCACCAAGATAATATTGAAGAAGCAGTGAACGATTTTACTAACATAATTGTTAGAGCAGGTAGAAAAGTTTTTAAAACGAAAAGGGGGAGAAGGGGGGCTACAAATAAAGCTACACGACCTAAACATAACAAGAAGTGGTTCGACAAAGAATGTTCACTAATGAGAAAAGATATTCGTTCCACTAAACGTAAAATGATAAACAAACCTTTTGACACTCAACTTCAGCAATCATACGTACAAAAGTGCCGTCAATACAAACAAATATTAAAACAAAAGGAAAGACTCTTCAGAGACAAGTTAATAGAGCAGTTAGTTGGTATGGCAGACACCAATTCGTCCGAATTTTGGCGAACATTAGAAACACTAAAATCATTTAACGACGGAAAAGAATCTCATGCTGATTATATCCCACCAGATGAATGGTTCGATCATTTTAAAGCATTAGCTTTGAAAAATATAGAACTAAATCAGGAACAAAAGAGTCTACAAGATGAATTAGCAGAACTAGAAAAAACAGTCGATGTAGACTCGCAGGAGATCCTAGATAAAGCAGTCACAATAAAAGAAGTAAAATTAATAATAAAATCTCTAAAAAACAGAAAATCATCTGGAAATGACATGGTTATCAATGAGATGTTGAAGTTCGGCTTAAACATATTGGTACCTGCCATAACTAAATTATTTAACTGGGTACTTAAATCAGGAAATTTTCCTTCCGCATGGAACACAAACTTTCAGGTCCCTTTATTTAAGAAAGGTGACCCTTTGAGTTGCGACAATTCTAGGGGGATAAGTATTACCAGTTGTTTAGGTAAAGTTTTTACAAGTCTATTAGCAGAACGAGTTCAAAACTTCTTATCAACTAACAATAAGTTATCTATATATCAGGCAGCCTTCCGTGAAAAGCATGGGACAAATGATCACATATTTATTTTAAAAACTCTTATTACTAAATATGTGAAGCGTCTTAAATTAAACCTTTACTGTTGCTTTATCGATTTTCGTAAAGCTTTTGACAGCGTTTGGCGGAATGGATTGCTTCTAAAAATGCGCTACTTAGGAATAGGAGGGAAGTTATATAAACTACTGAACAATATGTATTCAAACACTACATCGTGTGTAAAATTACCACAGGGTATCACTGAAAGTTTTAACAGTAAAATAGGCATTAAACAGGGCGACAGTTTAAGCCCTATACTCTTTAATATTTTTATTGATGACATTTCGAGGATTTTTTGTCCTCTCCAATGTGACGCAGTGTCATTAGATACAATTAAATTGAACTCCCTAATTTATGCAGATGACCTGTTGATTTTGTCAAGCTCCTCCATTGGCCTACAAAACGCATTAGATCAGCTACAGAATTACAGTACAAAATGGGGATTAGAGATTAATACAGACAAAACTAAAGTAATGGTATTTCGAACTGCAAAAAAGGAGCTGCAGTGTAAATTTTTCATAAATGGGTCTGAAATAGAGATAGTATCCAACTTTTCCTATTTAGGTATCATATTCACAACTAACGGAAAATTCACTTTGGCGATTTAAGACTTAAAGAATAAGGGGATGCGTGCATCCTTTAAGATCTACTCAATTTTAAAATCGGAAAAAATTAATAACCCTATGGTATCACTAAAACTATTCGATTCCATGGTGAAACCAATACTTTTGTATAGTTGTCCAGTATGGGGGTACGAATTAATGTCATGCCAGTCAAAAGACATTTATCATATCGACAAGATTCCGTTTGAACAGGTGCAAAATAAATACTGCAAAATATTACTCAATGTAGGCAAACTCACCAGTAATATGGCGTCAAGAGCAGAACTTGGTCGTTACCCTTTACTGATAGACGTTGCCATTTTTACAATTAAATTATGGATCAATATTTTAAATTCACCAGAGAAATTACTCTTCAAAGCATATCAAGAAGAGATAAAACTTGACGAATGTGGAATAAGAAATTGGGTGACTTTCGTAAGAAATATTTTAGAGAGCTGCGGATTGTCTAAATTGTGGGAACATCAAACTATTCCAAAAGATGTAGATGTACCAAAAAAGATAAACCTTGTCTTAAAAAAACAGTACGAAAATACATTTTTTACTGAACTCAACAGCACATCGGGTATTTCCAAGTCGGGGGGAAATAAACTCAGGACATACGCCAAGATTAAGGATATTTATGAAATAGAACCCTATATGTCCTCAACAACACTCAGTATACAACTAAAACGAGCAATAGCGCAAATTCGTACAAGTTCTCACGACCTTGAGATAGAGCGCGATAGGAGACATCGACCTAAACCTACACCAGCAAACGAACGTTACTGTAAAAAATGTATACATAAAGTTGAAGATGAAAATCATTTTATCAGCGAATGTCCTCTATACACGATTCTCCGAACTGAACTGCTACCACACACTAACATTTCGCAAATATTCAAATCCAGAGAGGATAGTGTATTAAGAAAATTGGCTATTTATATAATACGTGCTCAATTATTAAGGAAGGAAACACTATATAAATTAAATAACTAATTTTTGACCCAGTATGATCCATACCCTGGAATATGTATTAATTGCAATGGACATTTGAAATTGTATATGTTTATGTGTAAATGTCTGTACTGTCTTTGTACCGTAATGTTATATGTGTTTGCCATACAATGAATGTATATTGTTGTGCAATAAACTTGACTTGACTTGACTTGACTTGTTATTCGGGAGGGCCATAACGTGCCGTGCTAATCATTGTGTTTATAGTGATCACTGCACTTGCCCAGTAAGAGGTACTGACCAAATATTGCGTTATTGCTGGTCTACGGTCTACAACTCTGACCCAGAATTAAAAAAAAACAGATGTCCATGTCCTGTGTTTGACGGATGATCACATAGCAGGGTGTTGTCACAGTGGTCTGCTGGATTTGATGACGATGGAAATGAAATGAAATGAATCGGGCTTTAGGCCACCTTTGTGCACATATAGGCTAAACTGGGCCAGGAGAACCTCCTGAGGATGGTGAGATGATTGAGATGACACTGTCCTCCAGACACAGGATTCGAAATTCGAGCCCTGGCGGTCTGAGGCCGAGCACGCTACCTCTCGGTCACGGAGGCTCCCCACAATACTGACTTTCACACGTGGATGGGGAAGAAACATTTTTGTTTCTTTCGAACCGCCGAGACCGGGAACCGAACCCCGAACTCTGGCGTGAAAGGCAGCGGTGCTAACCACTACCCTAGGGCCCCCGCCCTTGATGACGATGGACGAAGAGTAAAGAAGTCAGTGATATTGCACAGCTCAGAGACTCATTCTGCAAATTACTACAGGAAAACAATTATTTTTAATCAATATACGCTAACTTCACACTACCTACTTATAATTTTCTTAGACTATTTATATCCAATTGACAGTATTATCACGATGCCAAATTGACTTTATTGATCTGATAAGGAAGGTTAGGTATATAATGACGTTATTATAATATGTGGGACTGAAATGGTCTGCACGTTGAACTCACTAAGCTATGTAAGGGATGTCATACACCCCAGCAGACAGAAGACGTTAAATTAATGTATTGTATTTGTATTTGTATTTGAACAAGTGTATTTGTATTTGTATTTGTATTTGAATATTTTCAAGCTCACATATTTGTATTTGTATTTGTATTTGATATTTTTTAGGACCTCGTATTTGTATTTGTATTTGTATTTGACCTTGTGTATTTGACCCCATCCCTGAACTTCACATATAATTATTTTTAAAAAATGACGTGTCAACTTAAGCTGTCCCTCTAAATTAGCCATCACATTAAAAGAAATGTTTTTTTTTTTAGTTTTCCATCCCCATGGAAATAGGTGAATATGATAAAATATGTATGATGAATATTTCTTGATTTAACATTTTGAGCCGCCCCTACCCCTTGGCCCGAAGAAGTTTGATCTCTAAGTTTGCACAAACACTTCTTATATCAGTCTTACATTATATTTCCTCTGATGAAAGTCGCTCATATTAACCCTTTAACCGCCAAATTATTCAATTTGAATTTTCACCCACTTGAAGTTGTGTCTCGCTGACGCGGTCCACAACTTCAAGTGAGTGAAAATTATTCAGATTTGACAAAATGGAGGTCAACTCTTTTCAAATCTTTAACATATTTAAAATGTGGTACTTAATGTGCTAATAAAAAATGAAAACCCGAATATATGCGGCACCGGCGGTTAAAGGGTTAATAAGTATCATCATCTCAACTGGCATTTGCTTTGGATACTTTGCTGCTCCAACGTGGGCTAAATGAATCAGCTCATAATGCATACAAACATCCAATCCCTCCTGCAATTCTTTTCGCAGGTCATAAATTAAAGCCAAGTTAAAATAGTTAAGGGGGATTGTTTCTTAAAAAGAAATTGAATAGATTGTCAGATTTCCACTCTTTATCTGATTTTTAAAAAAATATACTTCACATGCATGAGTGCCCTATTTAAACCTGATATTTGTAAGTTTTTTGCGGTTTCTAAATCTGTTGATATTGTTCGTGTAATATGTGTGACCAAAAATGCAAAATAGTATCCACAAGCTCCGTTAATACCAACAAACCTACTACTGTATCTTTTTGTTTCAATAAGGATTATGAACAACAGA
Organism: Flabesymbios commensalis; assembly: GCA_964017125.1. NCBI lineage: Eukaryota > Metazoa > Annelida > Polychaeta > Terebellida > Flabelligeridae > Flabesymbios > Flabesymbios commensalis. The sequence continues at coordinate 36,941 of CAXHKU010000285.1, forward strand.
TGAAGTTTATTTATTGATCACAGCTTTTTCATCGGCTGACGCGGGGGTGGGAGCTTTCAATTGAATCTACTTACTTGTAGACGTACGTTATTGATGATGCAAAGACCCTGCGTATTTTGTCTTTAGGAAGGTCTGGATACATAATCCCGTTATGTAGAAATACATCTACTATCGATTTAGCCATGCGAGCAGGGATTTGATATAAAAACACAATACATCACAGCTGACCTTTACCACAACAACATATCTGGCCCGCGGGCGGGGACACTGGGGTAGGCCTGAAGGTTATAACAGCATGCCTGTCAAGCCGAAGCTCCCCGCGCTGGAAGGGCTAATATGTTTCTTTCTCGTCCGCCGTAAGGCTTCCGTATTCGAATCCTGTGTCTGAAGGGCAGTGCAATTTGATCCATATCACCAACATCGGGCTATATGAGCAAAATTATTCATTCATTCATTCATTCATTCATTCATTCATTCATTCATTCATTCATTCATTCATTCATTCATTCATTCATTCATTCATTCATTCATTCATTCATTCATTCATTCATTCATTCATTCATTCATTCATTCATTCATTCATTCATTCATTCATTCATTCATTCATTCATTCATTCATTCATTCATTCATTCATTCATTCATTCATTCATTCATTCATTCATTCATTCATTCATTTATTTATTTGTTCGTCCGTTCGCCCGTTCTTTCATTCATTCATTCATTCATTCATTCATTCATTCATTCATTCATTCATTCATTCATTCAGTCAGTCAGTCAGTCATTCAGTCATTCAGTCATTCAGTCATTCAGTCATATATTGATTTGTTTGTTTGTTTGTTCGTTGTTCGTCTGTTCGTTCGCTCGTTCGTTCGTTCGTTCGTTCGTTCGTTCGTTCGTTCGTTCGTTCGTTCGTTCGTTCGTTCGTTCGTTCGTTCGTTCGTTCGTTCGTTCGTTCGTTCGTTCGTTCGTTCGTTCGTTCGTTCGTTCGTTCGTTCGTTCGTTCGTTCGTTCGTTCGTTCGTTCGTTCGTTCGTTCGTTCGTTCGTTCGTTCGTTTGTTCGTTTGTTCGTTTGTTCGTTTGTTCGTCTGTTCGTCTGTTCGTTTGTTTGTCTGTTTGTTTGTTTGTTTGTTTGTTTGTTTGTTTGTTTGTTTGTTTGTTTGTTTGTTTGTTTGTTTGTTTGTTTGTTTGTTTGTTTGTTCGTTCGTTCTTTATTCATTCATTCATTCATTCATTCATTCATTCATTCATTCATTCATTCATTCATTCATTCATTTATTTATTCATTCATTCATTCATTCATTCATTCATTCATTCATTCATTCCTTTATTCATTCAGTCATTCATTCATTCATTCATTCATTCATTCATTCATTCATTCATTCATTCATTCATTCATTCATTCATTCATTCATTCATTCATTCATTCATTCATTCATTTATTCATTCATTCATTTATTCATTCATTCATTATATATCCCATGTTTACACCTAACAAAGCAAAAATTATGAGAATGTATTAATTCCATAGATTAAAAACATATAGTTACAAGCCCGGGACATTGTACAGGATGGTAGTGCGCAGATTTTATATCTTTAAACAGATCATTGTCGAAATGGAGGTGTGCATTTTATCGATATCGATTTTAAAAACTATGGACCAAAACGTGCCATCACTACAATAATTGGCCATTATTCAGAACACCCATTTAACAAAGCGATGGCGACAAGCAATGGCCGTCATTTTTCTCAGTTAGTTGTGTTGTGAATTTGTTGACGAGCTCCACAACCTGTCTTAATTATTCACAGCACAACACCATAGGCCATTACTGGCACCAGCCAGAAACAATGTAGAAGTGAAAGCTTTTGATCCCCATCATACAAAAGACATTAAAACAACGCTGGCTTAACTTTGGCACAACGTCTACGACGCTGGACAAATATAAAACCAGCGTTGATTCAACACCTTGATGGCGAGTTGTCCGCGAGACAAGATGGCTGTTTTTAATAAATTTGCAATGTTTACTTTTCTTAACAAACCGAGTTATACAATGTATGTGATTTTAATTCTTATAAATTAATTTAATGTATTACAATATATATGAATGTTTCGTTGGATTCACTATATTTTCACCCACACCTCCTTTAGCTCACCAGACAAGGGCGATGTTATGTGACAACGAAGGCAATGTTAGACTCATTAGAGAACAGGCGATGGACATGTCGCCTGAACGTGACAACTGTAGGCTACAATGAAACGGATCACTCATCCTAGATTCAGGCGAGTTCAGGGGCGGAAGGAGAGCTTATCAATGCTTCACTTCCTTCTGTATTAAGCATTGTCCTGCTGGATTTTTTGTTGCTATTTCCATCCATTTGAAGCAGAAATTGCTGACACAATTTCCAAATTATTTGGTTTATTCTTTCAGTGTGGGGACCGTCAAATTATTCAATCTGAATTTACACCCACTTGAAGTTGTGTCTCGCTGACGCGATCCACAACTCCAAGTGAGTGAAAAATATTCAGATTTGATAAAATGGTGGTCAACTGTTTTCAAATATTGCTGATTGATGTCACATTTTATCTTTAACATGTTTAAAAGGTGGTACTTAATGTGCTAATAAAAAATAAAAACCCGAATATATGCGGCACCGGCGGTTAAAGGGTTACGACTCAGAAGAGTCGATGTCATGGCTCAAAGTCTGAAAAGAGGGTGAGATGAACCCTAAACATGTAGATAGATAGCTTTATTCAGTGAAAAAAGTCCAGACAACATCACCATATAATAATTAAAAGGTGCCACCATACTTGCCACCAGGGATAAAAACACTTATCTTATTTTCACAGTGGTCCCGGATGGCAAGATGGCAGCGGCAAGGGGGAGGATGGAAGTAATTAAACATTAAAGGCATCACATAGGCATATAACATTAAAAGGATGATTTCCAATTAGCTTATTCATTTTTTATTCAATAAAAAATGAATAAGCTTACAATATTATAACATGGCAAAGCTGTTCGGAATAATAGGCATATACTGTCATGCCTGACTAACCAGTTTACAATGACGCTCGTCAGATGCAATTGTGCAACGATAACTAATGTCAAAAAATCCTGCAAATAGAAGGAAGACGGGGTAGGGGTGAATAGCCTAATCCCATTTCTTTCGAGGATCCAGTGATTATGAGGACGAAAAGAGCGTAGAAAGTATTAACAGAGCAATTTAACTAATTGTTGAGAAAATGTGAAGGAAAAGGTCATGACCTGAGGGACGAAGCAGATTTTGCGAAAAGAAATGTTTTATTTAATTGGTCTTGGAATCTCCCTAACCGACAGTCGCGAACACGATACATTTTTAACGTACGCTGTGACAAATCTCAAGTAAGTGCAACCTGTTGACGAATGATGGATCGGACCTGACATATATGTGCATCTAGATCAGGATGCTGTGGTCGTGTTCATTATTCTTATTACTTCATGATGCAGATTCAGATTCAAATCCCAGCAAACACAATATGTTGATCCAATGTCGGTTTATTGTTGGCCCAGCGTCGTAGACGGTCGGCCAACATTGAACCAGGTTTGGTTCAATATTTAAAGGATTATTAGAATGAGTAAATCAATAAGCAAGAGGCTCATGCTAAGACCGAAGACACTAGCAAGTGAGCCACCTAAGTGTAATTATACAACAAAATGAAGAAATTACCTTGGCGAAACACATCCTCATTTTCAAAAAGTTATTGAAACATGTGTTAATAGCGTAAACAACATGTAAATACATGTAGGTAGCGGATATCATTTTGACAATAACTAAGAGAGACATGTATGTAAACTACAGGCGACAAATCACGCTGTTACAGCCTCAGTCCAACTTTTGATATTGGATATTATTAACCGTTAAAGCGCTGAAATTTTTTTAAAACCATGGAGACCAAAAGGTTTTTTTTTCAATTTTAAATCATCACAAATGTCTTAGTTAGCTCTTTCCGATTCATTTGAATACCTGTGTTATTATGGGTCTACCGTCATTATAAATATTTCTACTTTTACAGAGCGGGGATCGACTTTAGTCGCCAGAATCTGACGTCTGTAGACGTCAGATTCTGACGACTAAAGTAGATTCCCGCTCTGTAAGGGCTAAATACATAAATCATATACTTGGGCTAATTACTCATTATAAAACTATCATAATCATCATCCAAGTCATGCAGTAGTAGATTATTGTAAGGATTTGTTTGTGTAACCATGTTTTGTGTAAACTGCTAAGGGGTCTTGTCAAGTAAAAAAAAAATCCAGCTTTTTGTCAGATTTTTTATTTTTTGTAACTTGACAAAACCCCTAACATCAAAACCATCTTTTTTTCGTATTATTTTGCAATTAGAAGAAAAGCGTCAACATGTCTCAATAAATAGCATTGGATTAGATATTCTTATTTTTAATTGTATTTTATTTTTACCCTAATTAAATGATCGCAACGAGATATCAATAATCGATGTAGACGTTTAAGACCCAGGCAGCCGTAGGAGTTTTTAGTGCTTTCAATACTTCACTGCGCTGTTTTTCTTCACATTACTAATTCTCTGAAGCACTTGTTCGTCAATCTAGCGTTCTCTGAGTGTCAACTATGTATAATCATACAATGGTGCTGCAGAACTGCTTGTTTTTATTTTTCTTCATTCAAAGCCGGAATTGTAGACGCAATTGCCAGCTTTAAATGACAAAAAAAGATTATGTTTAAAGCGCTGAAATACTTTACTATAAGCATGGAGATCAAAGGGTTTATTTCAATTTGAGATCATCATAAATGTCTTAATTAGCTCATCCCGTATCATTTAAATACCTATGTTATGGGTCTACGGCAAGTATAAATAGTTTTACTCTTACAGCGCGGGGGTATAGCTCAGAATCTGACGTTTACAGACGTCAGATTCTGACGACTACAGACGTCAGATTTTGACGACTAAAGTCGATCCCCGCGCTGTAAAGGGTAACCATTCACCCTTAAAGCGCTAAATTAGAAACAGACATTTCAACCACTTGAAGTTGTGAGTCGCTACCGCGACCCACAACTTCAAGTGGTTGAAAATTACTCATATATATTTAATTTGATAACAGTGATTTAGTTAGCTATACAACGGATTACAAACGACTAGAGTCGCGCTTTGCGGTTTAAAGGTTACCATATCGTGTATTTTACAATCTCTACGGGTATGTTTAACATATATCGTGTTATTTTACTATCTCTACAGACAGTGTGGGGTTTGATTAAATCCCACGGTATGTTTAACATAACATGTTATTTTGCAGCCTCTACACACCGTGGTATGTTTAAGGAGTCTTGTCTTTAAAAAAAGCTGAGAAAATCTCGGATTTGCCAGATAACCATGAAGCGGAGAGCTCAATGGATAATATTGAAAACAATTATATGTCTTCTCCCTCTTGGATACCGGCACTGCATTTTCAGAAATAAATGTAATGCCTGATTTATTACATTCTAATTACCATTAACCGACAATGACGTGCTAAATTGAAACTCCGTTGCGCTGAGAGTATCCTGTCAGTTCATGTAATATCGTCAATTTATTTCAGAATCAGAACAAAAATGAGAAGAAATAAACACACCCCATCAGTGTAGGTGTATGGCTGACTGGAGGTGACATCCTGTGATTTTGTTTCGTTTGCAAGGCGAATATGTTTTCATAACCATCAGAAACTGAATTATCCCTTCCGTGGATCTAGTTTAGACGTCAGAATCTAACGCCTATTCTGACGTCTGATGGTCATATAAATGAAATGAAATGAATCGGGCTTTAGGCCACCTTTGTGCACATATAGGCTAAACTGGGCCAGGAGAACCTCCTGAGGATGGTGAGATGATTGAGATGACACTGTCCTCCAGACACAGGATTCGAAATTCGAGCCCTGGCGGTCTGAGGCCGAGCACGCTACCTCTCGGTCACGGAGGCTCTCCACAATAATAACTTTCACACGTGGATGGGGAAGAAACAATTTTGTTTCTTTCAAACCGCCGAGACCGGGAACCGAACCCCGGACTCTGGCGTGAAAGGCAGCGGTGCTAACCACTACCCTAGGGCCCCCGCCCCTGATGGTCATAAATCCATATTAGGTATTCAAATGAAGCAGAAATACCTAACTAAAGACATTTATGCTGATTTCAAATTGAAAAACAAGTTGGTTTCTTGGTTTATACAAACAAATTTTACGCTTTAATGGTTAACCATTGTCCTGATAAAATGTTCGCTTCTGTTTTTCATTCATTCGAAGCTGGAATTGCTAACGCAATTTCCAGCTTCAAATGACGAAAATATTTACATTTATGAAATATAGACATCTCCATTATTAAATTATTGGATTGACTGATCTACACGAAAATATTTGATCAAATTCAGTGATATTTCTATTTATCTAAAACATGATTGAAACCGTATATATACGGCATATATATACATACCTAGCAGAACAAAGGTGAATGTATCAACTGAGGATCTACCACAGCATCAGTATATCAATTTCGGTAGCATTTTAACCCTTAAAGCGATGAATTATTTTTGTTTAAACTATAGAGACTAAAGGGTTTTTTCAATTTGAAATAATCCGAAATGTCTTAGTTATGTCTTTCTGATTCATTTGAATACCTATGCTATAGGTCTCCGACCATTAATTACAAATATTTTAATTCTTACAGCGCGGGTATCGACTTTAGTTGTCAAAATCTGACGTCTACAGATTATGACGACTAAAGTCGATCCCCGCGCTGTAAGGGTTAAACGTTGTTGACAACGTATATAATGGTCTCAGTACCACACGGGTCTATCACATGTCATGACACAACAATCACAATATTGACAGTGAAGATTCACATATTTAAACATATTTAAAATGTGGTACTTAATGTGCTAATAAAAAATGAAAACCGGAATATATGCGGCACCGGCGGTTAAAGGGTTAATAAGTATCATCATCTCAACTGGCATTTGTTTTGGCTACTTTGCTGCGCCAACGTGGGCTAAATGAATCAGCTCATAATGCATACAAACATCCAATCCCTCCTGCAATTCTTTTCGCAGGTCATAAATTAAAGCCAAGTTAAAATATTTAAGAGAAATTGTTTCTAAACAAGAAATTGAATAGATTGTCAGCTTTCCACTCTTTACCTGATTTTTTTTTAAATATACTTCACATGCATGAGTGCCCTATTTAAACCTGATATTTGTAAGTTTTTTGCGGTTTCTAAATCTTTTGATATTGTTCGTATACTATGTGTGACCGAAAATGAAAAATAGTATCAACAAGCTCCGTTAATACCAACAGACCTACTACTGTATCTTTTTGTTTCAATAAGGATTATGAACACCAGATGAAGTGTATTTATTAATCACAGCTTTTTCATCGGCTGACGCGGGGGTGGGAGCTTTCAATTGAATCTACTTACTTGTAGACGTACGTTATTGATGATGCAAAGACCCTGCGTATTTTGTCTTTATGAAGGTCTGGATACATAATCCCATTATGTGGAAATATATCTACTATCGATTTAGCCATGCGAGCAGGGATTTGATATAAAAACACAATACATCACAGCTGACCTTTACCACAACAACATATCTGGCCCGCGGGCTACCTGGGGAAGGCCTGATGGGTATAACAGCATGCCTGTCAAGCCGAAGCTCCCCGAGCTGAAAGGGCTAATATGTTTCTTCTCGTCCGCCGTAAGGCTTCCGTATTCGAATCCTGTGTCTGAAGGGAAGTGCAATTTGATCCATATCACCAACATCGGGCTATATGAGCAAAATTATTCATTCATTCATTCATTCATTCATTCATTCATTCATTCATTCATTCATTCATTCATTCATTCATTTATTTTTTTATTTGTTCGTCCGTTCGCCCGTTCGTTCATTCATTCATTCATTTATTCATTCATTCATTCATTCATTCATTCATTCATTCATTCATTCATTCATTTATTCATTCATTCATTCATTCATTCATTCATTCATTCATTCATTCATTTATTCATTCATTCATTCATTCATTCATTCATTCATTCATTCATTCATTCATTCATTCATTCATTCATTCATTCATTCATTTATTCATTTATTCATTCATTCATTAATTCATTCATTCATTCATTCATTCATTCATTCATTCATTCATTCATTCATTCATTCATTCATTCATTCATTCATTCATTCATTCATTCATTCATTCATTCATTCATATATTCATTCATTCATTCATTCATTCATTCATTCATTCATTCATTCATTCATTCATTCATTCATTCATTTATTCAGTCATTCATTCATTCAGTCATTCAGTCATTCAGTCATTCAGTGTTTCAGTCTTTCAGTCATTCAGTCATATATTGATTTGCTTGTTTGTTCGTTCGTTTGTTCGTTCGTTCGTTCGTTCGTTCGTTCGTTCGTTCGTTCGTTCGTTCGTTCGTTCGTTCGTTCGTTCGTTCGTTCGTTCGTTCGTTCGTTCGTTCGTTCGTTCGTTCGTTCATTCATTCATTCATTCATTCATTCATTCATTCATTCATTCATTCATTCATTCATTCATTCATTCATTCATTCATTCATTCATTCATTTATTTATTTAATTGTTCGTCCGTTCGCCCGTTCGTTCATTCATTCATTCATTCATTCATTCATTCATTCATTCATTCATTCATTCATTCATTCATTCATTCATTCAGTCATTCAGTCATTCAGTCTCTTTCAGTGTTTCAGTCTTTCAGTCATTCAGTCATATATTGATTTACTTGTTTGTTCGTTCGTTTGTTTGTTCGTTCGTTCGTTCGTTCGTTCGTTCGTTCGTTCGTTCGTTCGTTCGTTCGTTGATTCATTCATTCATTCATTCATTCATTCATTCATTCATTCATTCATTCATTCATTCATTCATTCATTCATTCATTCATTTATTTATTAATTAATTAATTCATTCATTCATTCATTCATTCATTTATTCATTCATTCATTCATTCATTCATTTATTTATTTATTTGTTCGTCCGTTTGCCCGTTCGTTCGTTCATTCATTCATTAATTCATTCATTCATTCATTCATTCATTCATTCATTCATTCATTCATTCATTCATTCATTCATTTATTCATTCATTCATTCATTCATTTATTTATTTATTTGCTCGTCCGTTCGCCCGTTCGTTCGTTCATTCATTCATTAATTCATTCATTCATTCATTTATTCAGTCATTCAGTCATTCAGTCATTCCTTCATTCAGTCTTTCAGTCATTCATTCATTCATTCATTCATTCATTCATTCATTCATTCAATTATTCATTCATTCATTCATTCATTCATTCATTCATTCAATTATTCATTCATTTATTCATTCATTCATTCATTCATTCATTCAGTCATTCAGTCATTCAGTCATTCATTCATTCAGTCATTCAGTCATTCAGTCTTTCAGTCTTTCAGTCTTTCACTGTTTCAGTCATTCAGTCATATATTGATTTGCTTGTTTAATCGTTCGTTTGTTTGTTCGTTCGTCTGTTCGTTCGTTCGTTCGTTCGTTCGTTTGTTCGTTCGTTCGTTCGTTCGTTCGTTCGTTCGTTCGTTCGTTCGTTCGTTCGTTCGTTCGTTCGTTCGTTCGTTTGTTCGTTCGTTCGTTCGTTCGTTCGTTCGTTCGTTCGTTCGTTCGTTCGTTTCTTTGTTTCTTTGTTTCTTTGTTCGCTCGTTCTTCGTTCGTTCGTTCGTTCGTTCGTTCATTCATTCCTTCATTGATTCATTCATTCATTCATTCATTCATTCATTCATTCATTCATTCATTCATTCATTCATTCATTCATTCATTCATTCATTTATCCATTCATTCATTTATTCATTCATTCATTTATCCATTCATTCATTCATTCATTATATATCCCATGTTTACACCTAACAAGGCAAAAATTATGAGAATGTATTAATTCCATAGATTAAAAACATATGGTTACAAGCCCGGGACCAAATTATCTTACATTGTACAGGATGGTAGTGCGCAGATTTTATATCTTTAAACAGATCATTGTCCAAATGGAGGTGTGCATTTTATCGATATCGATTTTAAAAACTATGGACCAAAACGTGCCATCACTACAATATTTGGCCATTATTCAGAACACCCATTTAACAAAAGCGATGGCGACAAGCAATGGCCGTCATTTTTTTAGTTAGTTGTGTTGTGAATTTGTTGACGAGCTCCACAACCTGTCTTAATTATTCACAGCACAACACCATAGGCCATTACTGGCACCAGCCAGAAACAATGTAGAAGTGAAAGCTTTTGATCCCCATCATACAAAAGACAACGCTGGCTTAACTTTGGCACAACGTCTACGACGATGGACAAATATAAAACCAGCGTTGATTCAACACCTTGATGGTGAGTTGTCCGCGAGACAAGATAGCTGATTTTTATTAAATTTGCAATGTTTTCTTTTCTTAACAAACCGAGTCATACAATGTATGTGATTTTAATTCTTATAAATTAATTTGATGTATTACAATATATATGAATGTTTCGTTGGATTTACTATATTTTCACCCACACCTCCTCTAGCTCACCAGACAAGGGCGATGTTATGTGACAACGAAGGCAATGTTAGACTCATTAGAGAACAGGCGATGGACAGGTCGCCTGAACGTGACAACTGTAGGCTACAATGAAACGGATCACTCATCCTAGATTCAGGCGAGTTCAGGGGCGGAAGGAGAGCTTATCAATGCTTCACTTCCTTCTGTATTAAGCATTGTCCTGCTGGATTTTTTGTTGCTATTTCCATTCATTTGAAACAGAAATTGCTGACACAATTCCCAAATTATTTAGTTTATTCTTTCAGTGTGAGGACTGTCTTTATACGTCAGAATCTGACGTTTGTAAAGACAGATTCTGACGTATAAAGACGGTCCCCACACTGAAAAGAAAATATGTATAATGGTCCTAGACCCATAACATAGGTCTTCAAATGAAATTAAAGAGCTAACTAAGACATTTATGGTGATTTTAAAAAGAAATAAACCCTTTGGTCTCAATGATTTATGCAAGAATAATTCAGAGTTGTAAGGTTTAGCAGAACCTGTCCCAGATGGGTTTTATTTTGCTTGAAACTGGCTTGAAAATGTGTACGAAAGATTAAAATGGAAATAAAACCATGCAAATGAAAATGAGACAATTGCTTTCTTGGAAGGGCTGTGAAACCTGTCAGCATATCCACACAAAATGTTTGACTGGATTAGTGTACCTATCTGGATACGCTCATACAAAACTATCCAATATCCTTATGCTGATATAGTGGCGTCATATAAATATTGAGTGTACTTTTATAGTACTTTTCTTCCTATGACATAATTTTGATAACTTATCCTTTGTTTTTAAAAACAAACTTGTGTCCACGTATGTATTATTATTCTGTGTAAATGTTCTAATATTACTAAGTTTCCACGCTTTTCCAGAGTGATTTTGTTACAACTTACAAAAAATGTGTCTTTTTTTATCTCTGGTTGTTGGTGCGGACAACAGGTATCTTACACTGTGGTCATCAACTGGATTTTAATTATTATCTGATATCCACATAATAGCACGTGCTTTTAAAAAATGGCAGCGCTAATTAAATTGATTTCAAGTGTAACTATGATTAGATTACGGATATTTTAATGTATATATATATATACCATTTACACAATAATATCACAATTTTAGAACTGCATTGTGTTATTGAATGTACAGCAGGGTACATATTTTTAAAAATAACATTTTTTCTAATATGTATAAAATATGTATAAATATATTCTCTAATATAAACAAAATGTAACATAAACCACATTGATACTATGCATACTATTGTTTCACATGTCACTCCCTGCACATTGTGGCAATATCACATCACAACAAACATAAAGTAGGGAGTGCGCTATACTCTCATCTAATGACTAAAATAGTGGTTTATTACCTGAACAGTACGGTAGACAACTGTTTCAATTGCAAGCACTTTTATGTCCAACCATGATTACAAGCATTATTATTCTTAGAAGGAATAACTTCAAATAATAGACATTGTGTATAGTATATTTATTATTATTATTATTATCATATTATTATTATCATTGAATGTATTACGCATAAAATTATATGTTATTATTTGCAATGATTTTTAAGCTTTAGGATCGATCCATAGATTTATTTCACGAATGATCAAATGTGTATTTCGTTACTTGCAATAATGTCGCATTAAGTATAAAATATAAAGGTATAAAAGGTTTTTCCATTCATTTTCCTCGAACTAACAGCCAACTACCTATTTTTAGTTTTTAGACTTCATTTTTCTTCTTTCATATGCTTCGATCAAAGTGAGGTGGTCATGTTAGCTTTATTCAGATTCGTCTTTGTCGAGACAATAAATCTCTTCAAATTAAGTCGCTCTGGAGATGTCCCCTTTAGGCTAGCGGCATGTCAAGGCACATGTTGACCTACATCTTCATTTATTTCATCATGGCTGATCATAATGCTGCTACAGTGGCAATGTGGAAACACTAAATAACAGTTTATGGGGAAATAAACCACTTGGTAGCGTTACACCTGAATCATGAGACAATTACAATAACAGCGGGTAAATAGGAGATGCTGGCCAAGCCGCGAATTGTCGACTTGTAGTGGATGAAGATGATTTGATGTGGCTTAAAAATTAAAGAAAATTGCCATGTATTGTTCAACCAGTTTCATGGTGATTTTCGTTCTAAAACCCTTGGTTGTAGGAAAACTAGGTCTGTTTTCAGGCATGTAAAATGATGCTTTAATGCATCGTGAGGGCTTAAAGGGTTAAGGGTTGATTAGTTAAATCTGCACCTCTTTGTGTCAAATAAAAGCACTGTGTTATAGATTGCGCCAACGTTAGTTGTACTAGCTTAACCCTTTAACCGCCATTGTCGCATATATTCGGTTTTTCATTTTTTTATTAGCACATTAAGTACCACCTTTAAACATGTTAAAGATAAAATGTGACACCAATCAGCAATATTTGAAAACAGTTGACCTCCATTTTGTCAAATCTGAACAATTTTCACTCACTTGAAGCTGTGGATCGCGTCGCGTCTTTTTTATACCACCAATCTCTACAGCGCGTCTTCACTGTGGTTTACTGCTTCCCGCGTCGTGGTCATCAGCAGAAGGTCTTTTTAGGGAGCTGAGGTGACTACTGATGAAGAGAATGATAAGCACCAGGACCCTCAGGTCATCCTGCTGCTCTGTAATGCAAAAATGGCTGTATATATTAAACGGTATAGTTGTACCTACATTGACTTTAAGTATAACATGCTCGCTTTATTTGTAATTATATGAGTCATATAAATTAGAACACTTAAAGACATCTGATGAAGCTGTAGTTTATATCAATATATTCACTTTGATCTTGCTGAAAGAAGGAAAATAGTTTATTCGACAATTACACTGTGATGCAATACAAATGAATAATTAGTGTCAGGATTACTCCTATTAACCCTTTAACCGCCAAATTATTCAATCTGAATTTTCACCCACTTGAAGTTGTGTCTCGCTGACGCGATCCACAACTCCAAGTGAGTGAAAATTATTCAGATTTGACAAAATGGAGGTCAACTGTTTTCAAATATTGCTGATTGATGTCACATTTTATCTTTAACATGTTTAAAAGGTGGTACTTAATGTGCTAATAAAAAATGAAAACCCGAATATATGCGGCACCGGCGGTTAAAGGGCTACGACTCAGAAGAGTCGATGTCATGGCTCAAAGGCTGAAAAGAGGGTGAGATTAACCCTAAACATGTAGATAGATAGCTTTATTCAGTGAAAAAAGTCCAGACAACATCACCTTATAATAATTAAAAGGTGCCACCATACTTGCCACCAGGGAAAAAAAAATACTTATCTTATTTCCACAGTGGTCCCAGATGGCAAGATGGCAGCGGCAAGGGGGAGGATGGAAGTAATTAAATATTAAAGTCATCACATAGGCATATAACATTAAAGAATGATGTCCAATTAGAAAATGAATAAGCTTACCATATTATAACATGGCAAGGCTGTTCGGAATAATAGGCATATACTGTCATGCCTGACTAACCAGTTTACAACTCAATAAAATAATCAATGACGCTCGTCAGATGCAATTGTGCAACGATAACTAATGTCAAAAAATCCTGCAAATGGAAGGAAGACGGGGTGGGGTGAATAGCCTAATCCCATTTCTTTCGAGGATCCAGTGATTATGAGGACGAATAGAGCGTAGAAAGTATTAACAGAGCAATTTAACTAATTGTTGAGATAATGTGAAGGAAAAGGTCATGACCTGAGGGACGAAGCAGATTTTGCGAAAAGAAATGTTTTATTTAATTGATCTTGGAATCTCCTTAACCGATAGTCGCAAACACGATACATTTTGAGAAAAAGTAAGTGCAGCCTGTTGACGAATGATGGATCTGATCTGACATATATGTGCAGCTAGATTAGGATGCTGTGGTCGTGTTCATTATTCTTATTACTTCATGATTCAGATTCAGATTCAAATCCCAGCAAACACAATATGTTGATCCAATGTTGGTTAAATGTTGGCCCAGCGTCGTAGACGGTGGGCCAACATTGAACCAGCTTTTATTCAATATTTAAAGGATTATTAGAATAAGTAAATCACTAAGCAGGACCGAAGACACTTGCAAGTGAGCCACCTAAGTGTAATTATACAAAAAATGAAGAAATTACCTTGGCGAAACACATCACATACCATTCTCATCCTAATTTTTAGTTATCCTAAGTTATTGAAACATGTTTTAATAGCGTAAACAACATGTAAATACATGTAGGTAGCGGATATCGTTGTGACAATAACTGAGAGAGACATGTATGTAAACTACAGGCGACAAAACACGCTGTTACAGCCTCAGTCCAACTTGTGATATTGGATATTAATAATCGTTAAAACGCTGAATATCCAAGGAGCCCAACATTTTTTTCAATTTTAAATCATCATAAATGTCTTAGTTAGCTCTTTCCGATTCATTTGAATACCTGTGTTATTATGGGTCTACGTTCATTATAAATATTTTTACACTTACAGAGCGGGAATCGACTTTAGTCGACTAAAGTCGAACCCGCGCTGTAAGGTCTAAAGACATAAATCATATACTTGGGCTAATTACTCATTATAACACTATCATGATCATCATCCAAGTCATGCAGTATTAGATCATTGTAAGGATTTGTTTGTGTAACCATGTTTGTGTAAATTGCTAAGGGGTCTTGTCAAGTAAAAAATAAACAATCCATTTTTTTGTCAGATTTTTTTTTTGTAACTTGACAAAACCCATAACACCAAAACCAGCTTTCTTTCGTATTATTTTGCTATTAGAAGAAAAGCGTCAACATGTCTCAATAAATAGCATTGGATTAGATATTCTTATTTTCAATTGTCTTTTATTTTCACCCTAATTAAATGATGGCAACGAGATATGAATAATCAATGTAAACGTTGAAGACCCAGGCAGCCGTAGGAGTTTTTAGTGCTTTCAGTACTTCACTGCGCTGTTTCTCTTCACATTACTAATTCCCTGAAGCACTTGTTCGTCAAGCTAGCGTTCTCTGAGTGTCAACTATGTATAATCATACAATGGTGCTGCAGAACTGCTTGTTTTTATTTTTTGTTCATTCAAAGCTGGAATTGTAGACGCAATTGCCAGCTTTAAATGACAAAAAGGGATTATGTTTAAAGCGCTGAAATACTTTATTATGAGCATGGAGATCAAAGGGTTTATTTCAATTTGAGATCATCATAAATGTTTTAATTAGCTCTTCCCGTTTCATTTAAATACCTATGTTATGGGTCTACGGCAAGTATAAATAGTTTTACTCTTACAGCGTGGGGGTATAGCTCAGAATCTGACGTTTACAGACGTCAGATTCTGACGACTACAGACGTCAGATTCTGACGACTAAAGTCGATCCCCGCACTGTAAAGGTTAACCATTCACCCTTAAAGCGCTAAATTAGAAGTTGTGAATCGCTACCGCGATCCACAACTTCAAGTGGTTGAAAATTACTCATATATATTCAATTTGATAACAGTGATTTAGTAAGTTATAAAACGTTTTACAAACGACTAGAGTCGCGCTTTGCGGTTTAAAGGTTACCACATCGTGTATTTTACAACCTCTACGGGTATGTTTAACATATATCGTGCTATTTTACAATCTCTACAGACAGTGTGGGGTTTGAATAAATCCCACGGTATGTTTAACATAACATGTTATTTTGCAGCCTCTACACACCGTGGTATGTTTAAGGAGTCTTGTCTTTAACAAAAAGCTGAGAAAATCTCGGTTTTACCAGATAACCATGAAGCGGAGAGCTCAATGGATAATATTGAAAACAATTCAATGTCTTCTCCCTCTTGGATACTGGCACTGGATTTTCAAAAAAAAATGTAATGCCTGATTTATTACATTCTAATTACCATTAACCGACAATGACGTGCTAAATTGAAACTCCGTTGCGCTGAGAGTATCCTGTCAGCTCATGTAATATCGTCAATTTATTTCAGAATCAGAACATGAGAAGAACTAAACACACCCCATCAGTGTAGGTGTATGGCTGACTGGAGGTGACATCCTGTGATTCTTGTTTCGTTAGCAAGGCGAATATGTTTTCATAACCATCAGAAACTGAATTATCCCTTCCGTGGATCTAGTTTAGACGTCAGAATCTAACGCCTATTCTGACGTCTGATGGTCATAAATCCATATTAGGTATTCAAATGAAGCAGAAATACCTAACTAAAGACATTTATGCTGATTTCAAATTGAAAAACAAGTTGGTTTCTTGGTTTATACAAACAAATTTTACGCTTTAATGGTTAACCATTGTCCTGATAAAATGTTCGCTTCTGTTCTTCATTCATTCGAAGCTGGAATTGCTAACGCAATTTCCAGCTTCAAATGACGAAAATATTTACATTTGTGAAATATAGACATCTCCAATATTAAATTATTGGATTGACTAATCTACCAAAAAATATTTGATCAAATTCAGTGATATTTCTATTTATCTAAAACATGATTGAAACCGTATATATACGGCGTATATATACGGGCCTAGCAGAACAAAGGTTAATGTATCAACTGAGGATCTACCACAGCATCAGTTTATCAATTTCAGTTGCATTTTAACCCTTAAAGCGATGAATTTTTTTTGTTTAAACTATAGAGACTAAAGGGTTTTTCAAGTTGAAATCATCATAAATGGCTTAGTTATGTCTCTGTGATTCATTTGAATACCTATGTTATAGGTCTCCGACCATTAATTATAAATATTTTAATTCTTACAGCGCGGGGATCGACTTTAGTTGTCAAAATCTGACGTCTACAGACGTCAGATTATGACGACTAAAGTCGATCCCCGCGCTGTAAGGGTTCAACGTTGCTGACAACGTATATAATGGTCTCAGTACCTCACGGGTCTATCACATGTCATGACACAACAATCACAATATTGACAGTGAAGATTTGCTACGATACTGTGCTGAGTTGGGGCCAATTCCTTTTTTTCAATTCCATATTCAATTTCAATTAGAACTTTTTTTAAATTATAACCCCAATTCCGTTTTATCATCAATTCTAATTTATTTCCAATTCCTAAATCAATTCCGCCCAAAATAAGATATTTGATACACAGAGAGCAGCGGTTTAAAATAATAACACTTGATATGAACTAAACTAATAATACTGGATATAAACTAAAATAATAAGGCTTTCTGTAAAATTAAATAATAACACTTGATATAAAATAAAATAATAACACTTGATATAAAAGATAATAGTAAAATAATTATTCGGAGCTGAAGAGAGAGGGTAAAGTATATTACATGATGGTAGGAGTTGTAATCCACGGAAAAGTGTGGACGCGGAGTTAATAATTTTTTTTGTGAGTGAGTGATTGCCATAAACACAATCTACACAGAAATAAAATAAACATAATGGGTCATGACAAGAAGTGGAGTAGGTTCTACATGAAACCCTGACCATGTGGAGGCTATAGCGTATTTTTGCGTCATACCATCCAATACATAGCATATACATATACAGTTGCATGTCTAAAACTAATATGGAGTTCATTTTTGTGAATGATGTTCTTTGTCTGTTTCTTTAAAAATATCACATACATATTATACCACAAAATATACACCGGCCTATAGAGGTAAACCTTGTTCACACATCCCCGTATATAATATATATTATTTCAAGAATGGGATATGGCATGGCTACGCAGACCACCTTTCCACTGATGGATCAACTTAATATTTTGCTCAAGCATGGGCATTGTCCCAAATGGTATCCAAAGTGCATTTAAATTTTATGTAGCTTAATTCATCATGATGAGGGACAACAGATCATCTCCACCGGATGTGATAATTTTCAAAAGAGTGAACATATGGTGAGCGACATGTTTTCTAGTGATGTGCATTAGGAGCTGAAAGACGACCGTTTCTGGCTGTTGTTTGGCGACACAAACTCGCCTACGCAAGCCGGGTGGAAAATAACACCAGGGGGCGCTCTGCTAAGACCCAGCTGTCATAAAAATGCCAGGTCAGTGAGCCCCTTTTTTCAGAAACTGAGCAGCAGCATTAAGTTCTTGGCTCGGCAATGGGGTGGGCGTCTGAATGAAACAAATGGGGTCTATGCTAATCTCCGTGTGTGAAAACGGCTACCTTTTCTTCTGCGGAGAAAGCGTCCTCTATGGTGCAGGTCATCCAATTTGTCAAAGGCTTACGCTCCGGTTATAGAGCTTGATAATGCGACTTAATTTGTCAGCTTGGTTCAGTTGTGTTGGGTTCGTGCAGCGTATTCAACGTTTTTCTGTTTTTTTTAGCATCTCCTGCATCACCTATTTATTATGTAGTGGTGATGCAGTTTAGACAGATTTCCATTTGGAAATTATTTGAATATTCTGGTAAGATTTGCAGTCGCCGGGAGCCTCAATGTACCGTTACAAGCCAGTCACACTGGTGATGTAATAGTGGCTTCACTTTTCGTAAAATTAATTTGTGCAATCATTTATTCTGTAGCAACCTTGGAGAGAGAGGGACTCAAATACTTTTAGTAAGCCTTTCTTTTATCTGTGTTTTGTTTCATAACATTGCTTCATGAATTATCACAGTACTCTTCAAGTGGATTGAATATTGATTAGAAGCAGTGTTTCATGTTTTTACTCTACAGGACACAGGGACATGTTCGATTTGCACTTAATTTACACCAGCTTAATAAATTATTTCGTCCTTCTTGTACCAAGAAATATAAACCGATTTGTCATAAGACACCTAATCTGGACCGCGTCATCATGTTCCACAAAGAACAGACTGACGTCAGTGCGATCCGAAAATGGAAAAAAACAACTTATCTCATGTCATCGGATCAATTTGCAAAACATCTCTCATATAAATTATAATTTATAATTTCTTTCCCATGGGTTTTCCCCTTCAGGAATATATTTTTCAATTTTTTTTTTAGGGGGGGGGGGTAACACCATTTTGTGGTGGGGTTGTGGGCACCCCACCCTCTCCAAAAAAGAGCCTCTTGAATCATTGTGGCTTTAACCAATATTTAACATAAACATACAAGACGACAGCCATCTTTTTTAATTTCTGACAAAACATTGTTACGTTCCCAGGGGAGGGGAACGGCAATACCACTCCTGCCAATGTGTAAGGTGGGATGTATTTTCGTTATTTAAAATGATACAGAAAAACTAAGTTAAACGTTGTCCATATTTTAATTATTTATAACGAAGGACGGAATTAAACAATATTTGGAGATTGTCACATAGTTTTGTTTTGTGTTATACATCTCATCTGTGATAGCCCAGGTATAGGACATGGATTATTCATGAAAATAATATTGTAATTTGTGAATAATAAATTACAAGTATCATTGAAAATAGTTGTTTTATCTTTATTATAATTGTACAATTGTGAGCATTGTATTAGCAGATAACATTTGCTATTATTTTTAATAAAACAAGCTAGCATGTTCACATGATGTGGTCATTTCCACATTAATTGTATCATCAAACAAATACGACAGTTTAAAACAAAATATCACAGGCTGTATTGAAATGAATCACACATCACCCCACTATTCGTTAATTTACAAGATATTGAATAATATTCCACTTTCCAAGCCATTTCATTCCCGATATAGCTGTAAGTTAAAATTACTAATGTTCGAGTTGCACATTAGTAATTTCAAATTATACCACAAGAGGACCCAATTAGTTTTCTGGTCCAAAATATCACGTGAATTGGTATATATTTCATGACAATAAGCAATAGATGGTAGATCAACTTATATCACTTCTTCTTTCTGACAATGGTGACCACCTCAAATTTTGCCTAACTATACAAATAAATTATAGATGTTTATAACTACTTTGGACAGAGAGGGGGGGGGGGGGAGGTACATCGGTCAACTAATCTGGCAAGATACACAAAACATCGACCTCAAATCATCTAGAATTATAGGACATTTTTTAATTATCTAAAAACACAGAAGAAATTAATTTCTAGATCAGAAACGCATAAAAACATCCACTTGGTAAATCAATGAGAATACAATTTTTATCATATTTTGGCGGTCCTTTGGAATTTTAGGCTTTCAGAAATTTAACCCAAGGCATGGAGGATGTTTTTTTTAATTTATAAAATCATGAAACCAAACTTCGATACCAATGGTCGCGGAATAAACAAATATAACCCAATTAATTTTACAGGGAATATGACTAGATTATATTAATCATACATCAATCTGGGTTACTACCGTTGCATATTACAGTATGATTATTTAATGTCCACATTTATGATTCAAACACAGCAAGAATCCATATTTTAAGCCAGGATGTGTTTTTCTAATTAGTCATGCTACAAGGACGGGGGCCCTGGTGCGGTGGTTAATGCTGCATGCTTGGAAAGTCGGAGATCGTGGGGTTTGAACCCTGCTCTGGTCTTCAGGTTTCAAAGAAACAAAAAATTCTTCTCCGCTCCCTCGTAATGATTCAATATTGTGGGAACCTCCTTGACCGAGAGGTAGCTTACTTTGCCTCAGAACGTTAGGGCTCTAATTTCGAATCCTTTGTCTGGATGGCAGTGTCATATCATCCTCCTCAGGGGGTTCTCCTGGCCCACTTTAGACTATATGTGCACAAAGGTGGCCTAAAATCCCATCCATTTCATTTTGTTTCATTTCAGTTAAGCTACAACGATGAGAAATATGTATATTATGGAAGTAAATTACTGTCGTATCTATCTAATATGTTAAACCTATATTTCGCATAGGTATACTCTGGGTGGCTTCCTTTATTGATATCGACATACAGAGGTATTCAAGTCCACAGCTAAAGGACCACAGTGTACCACAATAAATCACCACAGCGAATAAAACACGGCCTGCTATATACTGTACGGCCGCCATTTTGAGAAAATATCGGCCTGTTTAAATTTATTTGTAATGTTTTTTTAGATAATACATCATAATCACTTTTAACTATGTATTAACGAATCGTTTCTGATATTCTGTTGTAAACAAAACGTTGGCCTTAATATTATATGCCTTAACGCTAATCCCTAATATTTGGTCAAACCTTGCTAAAATCAGTGGCGATTTGCAAAAAAATAAAGTTTGGACCCTTGTGAACAATATCTGAAAGTTTGGTAATTTTGACCGGCAAATAACTCTATGGTCCCTATATGCGCCAAGGGAGCCCACTATAGCAAAAATACTCGCGATCATCCATATATAATAGAAACGGAAGTTGTTTCTAATTAATCATGCTATGGTGATGAGAAATATATGTATGTTGTGGTTGCAAGTGACTGCCGTAATTTAGTGTTTTTATATGACCTATACTACCCATCACTATACAGTCAATGGCTTCATTATGATATGGACAGCATCGGGTCAACGTCTCGTGTTTTCTGGGTTATTGCTGTCATTACATTAATTGAAATTCATATATTAACTCACATGAATTACTTTATTTTTTACCGGTGTGACCATGGTTGTACATCTGAATTGCAAAAAATCGAATTAAATCTGGACCAGTCATAAAAATAGCAGGGGCCCATGTCTCTAAGAATATAAATATTCTTTTTACATAACAGTTATCGTTAAAAACGTTAAGATGAAAGTTAAGATAAAACCTTCTTAGTGAAATGGGCCCCAGCCCTCCGCATTCAGACTGCGGTCGTTTCGTTGCCAATGCCTCTCGTGGGAAGACCCTCTTATTGTAATGGGGTTGTAAAGGTGCTCCATATTATTGGATAACTACGTCTCAATTCACTCTGTCCGACGGCTCGGCTTCCTGCTTAAGGCTTCTAATCCTCACTAATGCTATAGACTTATAGTGATGTTCTGACATGGCAGCAGCTGTTTTGTTACAAACGTGATCTGTCTTGTGCAAGATGCTGATATAAAAGAGGGGTAGCGTCTGCATCAACTCACGTGATGTCAACGTCAACTCCTCTTTCTATGCTGAAGTGTTTTCCTCTATTTTTCATCCATTTTTATTTCTAGTTATAAAAAATAGGCATCTTTCAAATTGAATTATTTGATTAGCACATCATCTACTATAAGTAAAACACACCACTACAAAATTTTCTTTGTCCGACCACTACATTCTAAGCAGGAAATGGAAAGTTATTGTTGCTCAGGTACAGACCAATTATCATTGTATAGTAGGCCTATGGCTAGACCGAGCTGTTGATTATGAGGGATCCTCATACTGATCGGATGTTTTTAAGTCAGTTAAATCCCTCAGAGCTCTACATTCTTAGCTGTGGAAAAAGCATCGGCGTTCGGCCTCGGCTTTTTTCACAGCTAAGAATGTAGAGCTTATCGGGCTTTACCTTAGACGTAATTGTTATATTAATAATTACAATATCATGCAATGTGTAGTGCTTAACATACCAGACAACGTGTATATACACGGTTTCCGCAGCACAAATGGTTAACCTTCACAGCGCTGAAATCTGTTTGTATAAACCATGGAGACCAAATGTTTTTATTCAATTTGAAATCATCATAAATGTCTTAATTAGCTCTTTCTGATGCATTTGAAGACATATATTATGGGTGTACGGCCATTATAAATATGTTTCCTGTTACAGTGCGGAGATCGACTTTAGACGTCTGAATCTGACGTCTGCAGACGTCAGATTCAGACGCCTAATGTTGATTCCCGCGCTGTAAGGGTTAAACATTTTATTTGTACATAACGTATTCATACCTACAGTAACAATAATTGTTTATTTCTTTTAGTGAGGGGACCGTCTTCAGACGTCAGAATCTGACGTTATATTCTGGAGTCTAAAGACTGCCCCCGCGCTGAAAGGGTAACCCTGATTCTACAAGGATATATCTACAAGCTACAGTGGCGGATCCAGGATCTGAAGAAAAGGGGGATGGCCAGGTCCCCCAAATGTTTTGGTTAATTTAGGCCAATTTGGAGGCCTTTTTTATTTGGCGAGTATGCTACTGGTGACTATAATTTAATTGGAAATGTCTGCTCGGGCCAGTATAGTACGCACAGCTGTTAATGATCAGCTGAAGTGATTTTGGGTCAGGGAAATAATTGAACTATATGTCACGATGACCTATTTTGTGATTTATCATATAATTTTAGTCGGCTAATTATTAGTTATCAGCAAACAATAACAATGGAAATATACACTATTTCGGTCATTATATATATTTCACTCTGTCAGTGTGAGGATCTACTTTAAACGTCAGCATCTGACGTCGATATTCGATAGACGTGAGATTCTGACGTCTAAAGTCGATCCGCCCGCTGTAAGAGTTAAGGAGGGAGTTTTTTTTCCTGACTGTGGTTTGGTTGGACACAATCTCGACCCCGACACCAGGGGGTCAATCAAAATAACACCAGGGGGCGCTCTGCTAAAACCCAGCTTCATAAAAATGCCAGGTCAGTGAACCCCTTTTCCCCAGAAACTGAGAAGTAGTGTTATGTTTTTGACGCGGCATTGGGGTAGGCGTCTGAATGGAAGAACTCGGGTCTATATGCTAATATCCGTGTGCAAAGGCTTTTTTCTTCGCGTCCCTCTGTAATGAACGTCAACCAATATTTCTATGGCTCACCCCTTTTTGCTGACTATTATATATTGGAAATAATAAAAAGGCTTATTATTCCTAGTGGGTGATTTGTGATATAACTGTTTATTGCAGAGGAATCAGTCAGGGAATCAGTGAGTCAGACACCTGAACATACCAGTGTAGAAGCTTGATAAAACCCGACACCTGCTCCTACCATGCAGATGCGGATGCAATTAACACGAACACGTACCAGCTCAGATGCAATAAACACTGACACGTACCAGTGCGGATGCAATTAACACGAACACGTACCAGTTCAAATGCAATAAACACTGACACGTACCAGTGCGGATGCAATTAACACTGACACGTACTAGTGTATAACCAATAAAACACACCACTACATTATTTTCTTTGTCTGACCACTACAGTCTAAGCCGAGAATAGAGAGTTATTGTTGACAAGTACAGACCAATTATTATGGTACATATATGAATATAGCTTTACGTCGCTTTCTGCACAGGCATGGCAATATCGCGACAGAAGGAAGCCCGAAGCCGGGACTATGCTCTACTCTTATTTCGAATGACTTCAAGGGTTCTTTTTAGTGCACGGTACCATAGGCAGCACTGTACACTCCATGCCTTTGAACAGTTTGGAGCACTGTATATGCACAACCACGATGACAAATAACGCCCAATTATCATGGTAAGCATATGGTATTATAACCAGTCAGGTGTGACCGAGCTGTTGATTATGAGGTGACCTTATTATGTTTGGATGTATGTTTGGATGTGTTTTAAGTCAGTTAAAACCCTCGGAGTTCTACATTCTCAGCTGTGAATAAAACTCGGTCTTCAGACTTCAACCCACTCATAGCTAAGAATGTAGAGCTCCTCGGGCTTTATCCTATACTTATAATGACACGTCCCAGTTCAGATGCAATAAACACTGACACGTCCCAGTTCAGATGCAATAAACACTGACACGTCCCAGTTCTGATGCAATAAACACTGACACGTCCCAGTTCAGATGCAATAAACACTGACACGTCCCAGTTCAGATGTAATAAACACTGACACGTACCAGTGCAGGTGCAATAAACACTGACACGTACCAGTGCAGGTGCAATACACACTGACACGTCTCAGTTCAGAAGCAACAGACTGACACGTCCCAGTTCAGATGCAATAAACCCTGACACGTACCAGTGCAGGTGCAATAAACACTGACACGTCCCAGTTCAGATGCAATAAACCCTGACACGTACCAGTGCAGGTGCAATAAACACTGACACGTCCCAGTTCAGATGCAACACACTGGCACGTACCAGTGTAGATGCAATAAACCCTGACACGTACCAGTGCAGGTGCAATAAACACTGACACGTCCCAGTTCAGATGTAATAAACCCTGACACATATCAGTGCAGGTGCAATAAACACTGGCACGTCCCAGTTCAGATGTAATAAACCCTGACACGTATCAGTGCAGGTGCAATAAACACTGACACGTATCAGTGCAGGTGCAATAAACACTGACACGTACCAGTGCAGGTGTAATACACACTGACACGTATCAGTGCAGGTGCAATTAACACTGACACGTCCCAGTTCAGATGCAACACACTGACACGTAAAAGTGTAGATGCAATAAACACTGACACGTACCAGTTCAGATGCAATAAACACTGCCACGTATCAGACCAGATGCAATGAACACTGACACGTACCAGTGCATATGCAATAAACCCTGACGTACCAGTGCAGGTCCATTAAACACTGACTAGTGCCAATGCAGATGTAATAACCCCGACACATGCTCACACTTCAGAAGAAGGAAAATAAACACTCTAGCAAGAACAACACGTTGAATCAATGCTGGTTTAAGGTACCGAGTTTTATTGCCCGACACATGCGATGTATAGCAGTGTAGATGTAAGATAACCCGTTTGGCTCGAAACATTAATCTTGAGGAGGTGTTTTGATCTCTGTGTTAATTTTTGCCTTCGTTTACGTAAATGCATAAGCTAAAAGCGATAAATAAACGAAAATGTAGTGGTAGTTTATGTTGTATATTTCCGTATAGGATAAAGCCAGAGAAGCTCTACATTCTTAGCTCTTTCCACAGCTAAGAATGTAGATCTCCGAGGGTTTTAACTGACTTAAAACACACCCGACCATAATGAGGATCCCTCATAATCAACAGCTCGGTCACACTTTACTGATTATAGCAACATAGATTAACCAAATAATCTATGATAGCATCATAGATAGGCCAGCCATGATAATTGGCCTGTTCTTGATCAACAATAACTCTCCATTCCCGGCTTAGAATTTGGTGGTCGGACAAAGAAAATAACATAGAGTTGTGTTTTAATACGATACATATATATTTCTTATATGTTTGATTGCTTTTAGTTGCGTTGACACATCACTGCCTTCCTTCGCATGTGTTTTTAAGTCTAAGCCAAGATCTGAAAAAATTGCAAAAAATAGTGATTCATTCACAATGTAACATACGCGTTTCAAAGTAAGAAAAAATAAAATATTCAACGCAAAAGCATTCCATTCCATTTCCCTTAAAAAAATCCCACTCTATATAATTGAAAGAGGAAACAATGTCAAATACTATTACAGCTGTTAGGTTTTGAAAAATGCACCACAGATTGTGATAAAAGCACAACATTTCACACATGGGTGCCTATTCACCCACTCGATTTTATTCCGTAAAATGTCTTAATAAAATGTCGTAAAAAATTATTTGCATAAATAGCCGCCAAATAAATTGAAAAACGGTTTGCTTACATTAAATTTATATTTTGTCTCTTTATTTTTTAGTTTTATTAACTTTTATGTCTTAAGTAATTGTGTCATTACGTTTATTATGGAAGCAGAAAACCGCCCAAATTAGGATAGTATATTTCCAAATAGCCGACAGGAATATTCAAACATTCAAACAAATTTTATTGTCCACAATAACATTTTATTGCATTGAACACATTACTTAATTCAAGCTAAAATGTTATGTAATCCATAGCAATCTTAACCCATACATTAGGCCTATTCCAATTTAAATATTACCAAAATGGCCGCCATAATGAAAGTGGAATGAACATCCTGGGATTTCATTGATATTATCAATTTTGGCCAATTTTATGTTTTACTCAATGATATCTTATCGTCTTTATATATACTCTATCTAAGTAATAAAGCTTAGAACAGTCAAAAACGCACTTAAAGGAACAAGTGATCTTGTTAATCACCTGGCAAAGGAGTCCCAGTTCTTCTATTCCACGCCTTTTCGATTATTTCACCCCCCCCCCCCGTTTCTTGGGCGGTTCTAAGGTGTGTAATATCCCTAACTAAAGGTTAATCTGTAAAATAAATTATGGGATTAAATTTGGGCGGGTAAGGGTATGTTCTTGTTCCAATACATACACATAATCATCTGGCGTGGGCGTGACTAAAATATGGGCTAATTTTTGGTTACTATGTACTGTATATCTATCTTATATATTACCCTATGCAAAAAGAGTGTTTGGGTTTCATGTTAACTGTTCTATGAGTTGTTCATGGAGATATAACATGTTTTCTGTGAATATATTTGTCTGCTAGTACACAATGATATATGGTTTGATCTGTTTTTGAATAATGAGGCATTAAGTCGTCAGCAAATGTGCCATCTTTTTCTATGTGCTCTACATGTATATTGTGTTTGAACTGCGTCTGTCTGGAGTATTGCAGTAGTGATATTATCTATGCGAGTCTATACTAAATTGGCTCTCCTTGAGTCTCAGAGGGTTTGTACCAGTCCGGTGGCTGCTACTACTGAGATTAATAATAAATATATTAAATTCCAAATGTATAACCTGATATAGGCTTATATCTTTTCCATTCAGCTACATGTATACTGTGTGAAGCACGGCCAGAATGTGCGACTTCTTTCTTACTTGTTGTTCTCCTCGTAGAATAAATTGGAAATATTACATGAACTGACAGGATAATCTCGCGTGGTGGAATTTCAATTCAGCACGTCATTGTTATTTAATAATAATTGCAATGCAATAAATTGCTGAGGAATTTTTCTCTAAACACTTAGTGCCGGTATTCGAAAACAAGAACACGTTGAGTCGTTTGCAATCCGTCTTCTTGATATTTCAATACGGTATCAAAAGATTATTGGTGCTATATATGTATCACTCTCGTATGTCTATCTAAATATGATAAAACAGACATATGTGGGGGTAAATCAATACATTGATCAGTTTATATTGGTCATCTTACCCATAGTCAGACTGACTAATAAATGTAATATTTCTCATCGCAAATAGTGCGTATCCATTTATAACCTAAGGAAGTGGCTTACGGTGAGAAATATCAGCAAATATGAAAATCCCCAGAATCATTTTATTTTACTACATTATTAACCCTTAAAGCGCTGAATTTTTATTAAAGGGATTTTTTCCATTTGAAATCATCCTAACCGTCTTAGTTAGCTCTTTCTGGTTCATATGAATACCTATTTTATGGCTCTACGACCAGTAGAAATATTTTTAAACTTACAGTGCGGGGATCAACTTTAGTCGTCAGAATCTAACGTCTACAAACGTCAGATTCTGACGACTAAAGTCGATCCCCGCACTGTAAGGGTTGAACCTGTTTCACTCACATTGATGGTACCGGTTGCAAAATATAATTCTAATTTGGGAGCCGTCTCCTGGGTACTAAATAATCTCCTATTTAACCCTTGCAGCACGGGGATCGACTTTAGACGTCAGAATATGACGTCTATAGTCGATTTCCGCGCTGAAAGAATAAACTATGTATGATGGCCGTAGACCCCGTAGACCCATAACATAGGTATCCAAATAAAGTGGGGAAGCTAACCAAAACATTATATATAACATAATACATTATATATAATTATATATAATATAATTTGAGAATTTGTACAGAGCAAAATTTGTTGTATGAGGTATTCCAGAAAAAAAAAGAAAAAACATATCCCTTACAATGAACATTGTGTTGTGAGTCGTGGTAGCTGCTAGACATCGGTTATAAACGTTGGCTAACAACATCGTAGGCACGACAGCGATTCATTGGACTCTGGGTCTATATATAAGACTACGGTTTCATATTGTATCTAGAATTGATACAATGTGCTTAGTTAATGCAATCACTTAAAGGGACCCCTTGGGATGAGACATTTTCAATGTTGTCAATTTTGAAAATTTAATTTATAAGAAGCTATATAGTCTACTGATCTCAGTTAAAAATACGAAAAAGTAAAAAAACAAGAGCGAAATAGTTGTATTTCCAGGTCGTATATTGCCATGTAAATAAAACAAGTCAGCAATATTAAGCACTTTCCATCACATATTCCCACGTATCAGACGGTAAGATCAGAGCAGTCACCGCTAAGTGGTGTCTCATAGTCAGGACACGGGAGGACACACCTGCAGCACTGATTGTCTACCCAACGCTGGGCCGATGCCATCAGCATGTGGCCCAATGCTGTGAAAACATTCAATCGTCCTTCAGGTATACAAATAGTTTGTTTGGGTTACTTCTGGTTTCATAGAAATGTTGATTAAAAATATTTATAAAAATATGAAAATTCTGAAAAAAATAAAAACATGATCCGTGGGATACACTACTTCAGTGCGGAAGTAAAAACGAAAATTGATGTCATCCCAAGGGGCTGCTTTAATAAGCCTTTATAAGTCTTATCCCGTTAAGTGTGTTTATTTAAATAATGTCAACGATTTGGTTGAAAATGACACATATTTTGTTGAATTTGTGACAAAACGTTCGCACATTGTGATCATTTCATTCCCAATAACAATGGTTTGATCAGCAAATACAACACTATTAATTTAGAACCTGATTAGGAGTGTAGGGGTCCATTTTGAGTCTGTTTCGGTGTGCTTGTGGGATTATGAGTAACGTGATAAAAATGCACGCTGAGAAATACCATCAAAGACAATGAAAAAAAAATGGCTATTCGTGTTTCGTCGCGATCATTTAATTACTGTAAAAACGAAGTCATTTCGAAATGGGAATTTGTAACCCGACGATTCCTCATGAGATATTTCTATTTTTTCCTACTTAACGTGGAATAGTAGGAAGGAAAAGACGATTTCAGTATGAATTTTACATTATTCCAACCTGTATTTTGTGATTCTAATACATAATTAAACAAAGGACTATAACAATCTATGCATTTCTCCACAATTCATGGGTTTTGTGCGTATAGAAATAAATTAGCTCGTCGAGTAAGTAGACTTAGAATAGTGGAGTAATGTTAATGGCCACGAAATCTCAATGTATAACTAGAAAAGGAGTTCCCGAACTCCGAGGCCCGGCTTTAATCTGCTTGACTGCAATAGACAAAAATCTGTGTATTGGTCTTCTTCGACGTGTATTACTTCCACCACCATCGCCGGTGCTGGCCAACATTCATTCAATACTTGCCTACGATGTACCTGATACAGAGGATGTCATAGGCCTACTCACCAAATTCTGGTTCAATGCTGGGTCAGCGTTGCAGCCCTTTGCTGGTTCAATGCCGGTCAATCTTCTACGACGCTGACCCAGCTCTAATCTATCACCGGGTCTGTTGTATACTTTGCGCAAACACGTGTCATTTAACCAATACTGTTTCAATGTTGACCAACAGTCTTTGACGCTGGCCCGTCATTAAAATAGCATTGGGTGATTTTATCGTCTTTTCTGACTGCTGAATTATGCTGGTGACCTTTAAAATCTCGGGGCCAGAAGCACCGGATAACACGATACATTGGCCCAATGCTGATGTAATGCTGGGCCACAGTCTGCGACGCTGGGCTAACAATATTCCAACCAAAACCCTTTAAGCTCTTAACCACAAATATAATCGTGAATATTATTATTTCTGAAGACTTGTTAAAGACAAAAGTACTTAATCTAAGGATCTGAAACGTTATATTCGACATGTTCATAAGGACTGGTGTACAGAAATGTCAACAGTTTCCCACACACATCACCCCTCTTTCCCCTAAATAGGACACCTACGGCCGGTACTATTTATATAAAATAGATAAGTAAGGCTTCGTGCATGAACATTATGTAATACAGAGGATTATAGTTACGGTATCTTTGTGACGTGTCTACAATAAATTCATCAATTAAAAATATATGCGGGAAGTGAAAGTTTGCATATGAACTAAAAACGAATGCGTGGACTAAATACTTAAATATCAGCTAAAAGTTTTTGAAATAAAACAGTAAAGTCGGCCTGAAATATGCTACATGTGGATCTGATCATGGTGATGCATTATATCATGATTATTATAACTGTTGAACGATTTTAATAGAATGCTAAAGATATATTTTGGTAGTGAAATTTACCTTATTACAGTTAATAAATTAATTTTCACTGCATCTTTTTGTACATTGATTTGTGAATTCTCGTGCACTGGTTCATATGCTGGTATTGGTCACATTGTCAGGACTTTACTTTGCTCACCGTACTGACCATTCATTGGATCCATTTATGCTGCGTCGTGAATTGTATATGTGTAAACTTAACATGCTGGTATTAATTTCATTTAAAATACACCTGTGACGTTAGTGTATTGTTAAAACAGTAGATTATGATCGACGAATATACGGTTATTTTTAATACTTACCAGGTCGGGCACACTATACGAGTTTAATCATGCTGACAATTAAATGGTATTTTTCTATATCAAATATTGGAACATATTTACATATTTTGAATATTTTAGGTCGAAGAAGGAACTCATTTACGATAGATTCGTAGATCCGAATATACTCGGCGCTTCGCGCGTCGTACATTCGTATTTACTAAGTAATCGAATTTCGTTCTTGAATTAGCCACTTCTGTTCATTGGGCCATGTACATTTATTAGTGGCCGTTCATTGTAAGTAACTCCACCAAATGACATATTTTCGGTCGCGTTGATTTGTTTGTCTGTTTGTCTGTCAGAAGGATTACTTTTAAAGCAATGGTCGATTTACATGACACTTTTACCAGATGTGTGTCCCCGGCCAAGGAACAATCCACTAAATGTGGGGTTGTTCCGGATTACGATACGGATCCAGGACGAACCGGATGCGCGGCAGAGGTTTGCAGTCTTTGACTGACTGTCTAGTTCAATATAACATTGTGTAAAGCCGTCATTAGTTTCAACTGTAGAATCATGTGAAATATCTGTGAAACTTGTAGTAATAATGGAGACAGAGAGACGGACTAAGTCTGATAAAACTGGACTCTAAATTTCACTTTTGAGGTTTTGACATAATAATTTAAAATGTGACAACGGAACGTCTTGTGTCATTTTTCTGTTTTCAAATTATCTGTACACTGGGCAGCAGATGCAATATTGTAATTGATATTTTGTAACGTTTTGTTGTTAAGCCAGTCTAGCGGACTACTATGTACGTTGTCCAACGTGAATAGTTCTTTATGTCCATGCTCTGTTTCGAATTTGTTATTGTTATCATGAGTTTTTCACTGTGATACTCCTCTGTTAGCTGTTTTTGATCAAATAACCGGGACTTTGGTTATATTGTACATTTTATTCAGGTGGTCTCTAAATTCATTTTATGATATTCTCCATATTGCAGTGTTTCTCCTCTCTATTGTCATTTTTTTAAATTGTTGTATTGATCGATTATATGTAAACGTAGGTTAAATATATCAATGTTGGTTAATTGTAGCCCAATTCGGTTTGACATAGTTTCAATTTGATTTTTCCAGTAACAAAAAAACTTTACCAGCAGTCATCGAATTTTTTTTAACAAATCTGGGTTTTACTTATTTGAATATTTTTCCCAAGAAAACTGCCGCTGAAAATGATGACACATTCTGTGGTAGATTCTCAGTTAATGAAATAATTCAATTTGGGAAATAGCTTCAAATGAATGAAAATATATTGGCTAACAACTCCGGAGGACAAGAGATAAATGGTTATCATTCTCTGGGGTATTCATTTATTTATTATATTGAGAACGAGGTTACCAGCCAGTAGAAAGATTTTTGTTACATGGTAATGGTGAAATGAGAGCTGTAATTTTGAAAATTTATCACATGCCAAATGGTCTAACTCTCATAATAACGAAGCCCCAAAAGCGACATTTGCATTATTATTATTTTTTTCAACTCAAGATATTGCGTTTAAAACTCGATATATCGACTTTAAAAGTCAATATAATGAATTTACACCTCAATATATTGAGTTTACAACTCGAAATATTGACCTTAAAAGTCAATATAATGAGTTCACAACTCAATATATTGAGTTTACAACTCGATATATTGAGTTTACAACTCGAAATATTGAGTTTGAGTTTTGAGTTTACAACTCAATATATTGATTTTAAAAGTCGATATATTGATTTTAAAAGTCGATATATTGAGTTTACAACTCGATATATTAAGTTTACAACTCAATATATTGAGTTTACAACTCAATATATTGAGTTTACAACTCAAAATATTGAGTTTACAACTCGATATATTGACTTTAAAAAGCAATAGATCGAGTTGTAAACTCAATATATTGAGTTGTAAACCCAATATATTGAGTTGTCAACCCAATATATCGACTTTTAAAGTCAATATATTGAGTTGTAAACTCAAAACATTTAGTTGTAAACTCAATATATTGAGTTGTGAACTCAATATATCGAATTTTAAAGTCAATATATTGAGTTGTAAACTCGTTATATTGAGTTGTGAACTTGATATACATTTAAAGTCAATGTATCGAGTTGTAAACTCAATATATTGACTTTGAAAGTCAATATTTCGAGTTGTAAACTCAATATTTCGAGTCGTTAACTCAATATATTGAGCTGTAAACTCAATATATTGAGTTGTGAACTCAATATATTGACTTGCAAAGTCAATATATCGAGTTATGAATTCAATCACAACTCAATATATTGAGTTGTGAACTCAATATATTGACTTGCAAAGTCAGTATATCATGTGTTGGAAAAACAATTTTATGGCAATTTTCCTTCTAAAACCCTTAGTTGTGGGAAAAATAAGTCTGTTTTTAGGGATTCAAAATGATGCTTTGATGCATCGTGAGGGCTTAAAAGGTTAAAGTAGTGGTCCAGTATGAACCATAAACGGGATAAGAATATACCCAAAAAACACCGCGCTCGCTACATAGATAGTATGGCTGAACGCCACCTGGTGAATGTATGTAAACTAAAATGGCATTGGAGTGGCCTAGGCATTTAAAATCAGATCACAAAGTAGAAATAACACTGACAACAGTAAAGTAACAATCTATCCTATCCCCCTTATTACATTAAATCATTTTCACTTTGAAAACCATTACAAGTGTGGAGTGGTTAAATATGCCTGCTTGGAAAGTCGGGGATCGCGTGTTCGAGCCCTGTTGCTGGCATTAAAGTTTCAATGAAACACAATGTTTCTTCCCCGCTCACTCGTGAGGACTCTTTATTGTGGGGAGCCTCGTGACCGAGAGGTAGAGTGCTCGGCCTCAGACCGCCAGGATTTAAAAGCCGAATTCTGTGTCAGGAGGGCAGTGTCATCTCATTCATCCTCAGGAGGTTCTCCAGTTTAGCCTACATGTCCACAAAAGTGGCCTAAAACCCCATTCATTCATTCATTCTCTATATACCATCTGCTGTGCCACGTTACATTCCAGGCACAATAGCTTCCTCTTTTCCCTGGCTGGGCTACATGTTTGTGACAGGGGTCAACACGTGAATGCCTTCTGTCTCAGAGGGAGGTCCTGGACATAATAGAATGTGTCAAGTGAGATGTGGAAATCAGTGCTGCCTCTCTGGCCGACACGAGACGTTGGACCAATGCTGGGTTAATGCTGGTACTGCGTCTGTGACGCTGGACCAACAGTAACCCAGCATTGGACCAATGTATATTGTCTGCGGACTGATTCTCTGCTAAAATACAGTGATCCACTCTGTACCACAAGAAAAAGTGCCGTTTAATTAACATAATGGCCCTGATTAAGCACACTGTTTGCAATATATAATGCGCCAAATGGCATAATTTTAATAAAATCGATTGAATAAAAAAAGCACAACTCATCACAATAAAGGTGTTCAAAGGTTTCATTTGGGCAGAGGCCCTAGGGTAGTGGTTAGCACCGCTGCCTTACACGCTAGAGTTCGGGGTTCGGTTCCCAGTCTCGGCGGTTTGAAAGAAACAAAAATGTTTCCTCCCCATCCACGTGTGAAAGTCAGTATTGTGGGGAGCCTCCGTGACCGAGAGGTAGCGTGCTCGGCCTCAGACCGCCAGGGCTCGAATTTCGAATACTGTGTCTGGAAGACAGTGTCATCTTATTCATCTCACCATCCTCAGGAGGTTCTCCTGGCCCAGTTTAGCCTATATGTGCACAAAGG
>CAXHKU010000285.1:77500-85000 GCA_964017125.1 Flabesymbios commensalis
TGATGATGATGATGATGATGATGATGATGATGATGATGATGATGATGATGATGATGATGATGATGATGATGATGATGATGATGATGATGATGATGATGATGATGATGATGATGATGATGATGATGATGATGATGATGATGATGATGATGATGATGATGATGATGATGATGATGATGATGATGATGATGATGATGATGATGATGATGATGATGATGATGATGATGATGATGATGATGATGATGATGATGATGATGATGATGATGATGATGATGATGATGATGATGATGATGATGATGATGATGATGATGATGATGATGATGATGATGATGATGATGATGATGATGATGATGATGATGATGATGATGATGATGATGATGATGATGATGATGATGATGATGATGATGATGATGATGATGATGATGATGATGATGATGATGATGATGATGATGATGATGATGATGATGATGATGATGATGATGATGATGATGATGATGATGATGATGATGATGATGATGATGATGATGATGATGATGATGATGATGATGATGATGATGATGATGATGATGTCGTTGTTATTTTAACCCATAGAAAATGAAAATGAAATGAATCGGGCTTTAGGCCACCTTTGTGCACATATATGCTAAACTGGGCCAGGAGAACCTCCTGAGGATGGTGAGATGATTGAAGATGACACTGTCCTTCAGACGCAGGATTCGATATTCGAGCACTGGCTGTCTGAGGCCGAGCACGCTACCTCTCGATCAAGGAGGCTCCCCACAATACTGACCTTCACACGTGAATGGGGAAGAAACATTTTTTTGTTTCTTTCAAACCGCCGAGACCGGGAACCGAACCCCGAACTCTGGCGTGAAAGGCAGTGGTGCTAACCACCACCCTAGGGCCCCCGCCCTTTAACCCATAAAACAATGATGCCGACGGCAGTAGACGTTCTGTGGCATTATTAGCATCTGTACAACCTTTGATAACCATTTGTTAAAAGTAAAATATGCCTTCAATCTTGAAACACTGATATCTCTTGGGACTTAAATTTCACAAATCACATATATTTTCAGTCACTTGAAGTTGTATGTCGTGGTAGCTAGAAACAACTTCCGACAGTGAGATAGCAGTTTGTCTATGTGATTAAACGTTTAAAAAGCGTCAGCCAAAAGTGTCCTCTTATGTTAGATAATTATGCTGGAAGTCGGATATTAGATTAAATGAAGTCAGATATAAGTTTGTTGGTACGCGAGACGGCAGGATGTGTGTACTTCAGATGCCAAACGATGGTTCGCTATACTTATATCTCAAAATAATAATTATTATTATTTTCTGATCCTTCTTGCGGAATTGGAAGAAACTACCATGTATCGAGTAATATAGTTGTGCTTGAACTCCACATGCAGCTAATCTTAACCCTTAGATCACTGGGATATTCAATTTAAATTTTCAGTCGCTTGAAGTTGTGTCTCGCTACCGCGATCCACAACTTCAAGTGACTGAAAATGTGTTTTATTTGTGAAATTTAATCCCCAACATATATATGTGTTTCAAGATTGAAAGCATTTTTTATTTTTAAATACTGCTCATATAGGTGCTAATGAAAACACAGAATGTTCACTGTAGTCGACATCAGTGTGCTAAGGGTTAACCCTTTGGACCCGAGCCTCCTGGGGATCCCTGCCTCTCCCATCGAGCTTCCCGGAGCAGTCGACCCTATTGGTGATATTATTATTGACCATATTTTACCTTTCAAAGACTTTACACAATTATCCTGACGGAATTCACGAAGTAATATACCATTAATATTATTATAATGCTGTGGCTTGCCGAGACAGTAAATTATGACGTCATAATTTTACTTATAATTTGTGTTCTTTTGTGTTTTTTAACATGGTTCATTACACAATGTTTAGACCTAAAATCGTTAATTTCATACCGATATATCGGTACTTCGGGATATATGACGTCACAAAAATACCGATATATCGGTACATCGGGCCCAAAGGGTTAATAATGCGCTAGAGAGTGACGCACATCATGTTTTTTTCTACACACAGATTGCCGTGTTTGCTGTAATCACCATGCTGTAAGCATTCTTCCCAGTTAATATCCTGTCTAGATGTATAGGTTTATTTTTACCTGCTCCTAATATGAACAATCCACATGCTAAGTAATTGGACGTATTCAGGAGACAGATGCCACCAGCATGATCAACAGCAGCACAAAGCAATGACAGGAGGTGCATTCTAAGTAAGTTCATAATATCCACACAGGGTTATAATAGACGCCTGTTTTCTAGCTACTTAATTTAAATACCTCAATGACGCTTGAAACATATATTATGTTTTTGAAAATTCAATTCACGCGGAAATCTTCAAATCAAATATGATGCTTCAAAACATCGCGATCATTCTTGTCGTGTTCTTAGTTTAAAAGGCTATTGTTATTTTAAGTGAGTGAAGAATATCGTGCATTTACGGCGGCTCACCGTCTTTAGAGTCAATATACTATTATTCCTTTTGTACCCTGCTGTATGTTATGTTTATATCTAGCAAACATATAATAGGCCTACACCCAATAATCAGACCAGATACATACTCGGACTGGGATTTAAGTACATGGGGGCGCGCAAAGACTTTATTCCTCTCGAGCTTGCCCCAAAGATTCCACAGACAGTGACGATTATTGGCGGGAAACTAACATTTTTCAAATCTAAATTCAGATCACATCCAAATAGATGCAATCCATTTTGCTTGAACATACCACTTACAAACATACAATAACATACTCATTTGTGTGAGGTATGCGTTTTCAGTACAGCGTAGAAAAAACAAAAATAAAAACAAATTATTTGTAGAATCAGATGTGCATGATGTAGTAGAGTGTTAACTTGGTTACCATTTCCCGTCGATGTACGGTAACACACATACCAATTTTCTTGGGTGTCATATCGCATAATGAACACCTGGAACCAGCGCACATTATCGTATTGGACGCACTTAGCGCTAACCTCTGTCCTAGGGGTGCAGAGCTAGAAATGCCCCACTGAGCCTTTCAGCGCCCGCGAGGACCGACTTTAGACGTCAGTATCTGACATTAAAAGTCGTTCCCAACACTGGAAGAATTGCAATTTTTTTATAGCGGTATACCCATAATAAAGGTATTGAAATGAAGCTGAAAGAGTTAGGCTTTTGTCTTCATGGTTCATTTACAAATATTTCAGCGTTGTATGATTTAATAATAAAAAGTACAAAACAAGTTTTCCACTGCTTCTGGCATACGACCATCCCAGCAGACACGAGACGTTGACTCAGTGTGGGCCAGCGTCGCCGACGGTGGACCACAATCAACACTGGTCAACGTCTCATATTTGATGGGAAAACTGTTTACAACTTACATTATATGCATACGGTGTTCATTTGAGTGCGATATTGGGGAATACAGCACTCGTCCAATGAATAAGGTGTGAGGCTTTATGCGAACACTTTATTTATTGAACATGTGCTGTATTTAACGACCGTCACGCAAATAGGTGGTGGGCTAGTCCATTTAAAAT
Organism: Flabesymbios commensalis; assembly: GCA_964017125.1. Taxonomy (NCBI): domain Eukaryota; kingdom Metazoa; phylum Annelida; class Polychaeta; order Terebellida; family Flabelligeridae; genus Flabesymbios; species Flabesymbios commensalis. Next base: position 81,060 of record CAXHKU010000285.1, read on the forward strand.
ATATCGTATCCACTATAAACATGTCAAATGAACTGGAATGAAAACACACCACTACATTATTTTCTTTGTCCGACCACGATATCCTAAACCGGGAATGGAGAGTTATTGTTCATCAAGTACAGACCAATTATCATGGTAGGCCTAATAGTGCTATAATCAGTCAGGCGCGATCGACCTGTTGATAATGAGTTATTTTCATCATGGTCGGATGTGTTTCAAGTCAGTTAAAACCCTCGGAGCTCTACATTCTTAGCTCTAAAAAAGGCCGATGCCGAAGGCCGAGGCCTTTTTCAAAGACTTTGTCCTATACATAATATTTTTCTGATGTCAACTATCAGATGATAAACAAAATCTAATTTATAACTGCCGATAGGATAACAAATATTAACCCTTTCAACCCTGACGATGCATTACAGCATCTTTTTGTATCTCTGAAGAATGACTTGATTTCTTAAAACCTACGGGCTTTAGAACGAAAAGTCATCTTCATCCACTACAAGTCGAGAATTGCGACGGCAATTCGCGGCTTGTAGAGGATAAATATGAGAATGGTAAATTCATGCCTGAAAGGGTTAAACACAATTTAATCTATTATTCCAGATAGTGTCACACATTGTCTCTTTGGATATAAAAGGGTGTATCTGCCACTTTACAAAGTGGCAGATGCACCCTTTCATATCCAAAGGAGCGACATATTCTAAGAATCAATGGACCACTCTGGCCGCTGTTGATTGATTTTCCACCTGACGAGGTAAGACACTTTTATAGGCCTGTGGACACCTGCTATGTCTCAGAAGACCAATCTGTCTCACAGTCAAAATAAAGTGGAGCAATGTCGGACCGACATCGTGCTATGTCGGTCCGATATTGTACCACTCTGCTGTTTTGCTCGCATACACGATCAGCTTGGCAGATGAGCGTGTTTTGTTTTGCCCATATGTCCCATCAGTGTGGATTGTTTTGCCCGTATCTCCTGTCAGCTGATGTCTCCACAGGGAGTAAACTGGAAATGTCGAAGGTTCATCTCACAATATGTGGCCTGAGTTACCTTCTAATTGGAAATTGCTGTCCGCCTGGTTTATTGATGATTGATTTTTATCACACTGTCCGTCTGGCAAACGTTTTGCTGCTCGTTATTTTCCAGTGGTTATTGCGCAAGCACTACGTTGCTATGACAACATGTTTGTAATATTTTGAAATAAGTGGGTTTTTAATTCCCAACAAATCAATCTGACGTTTCACAGTGGTCAGAAAGTAATATTTAATGTGATATACCCTTATTCCACGTCATACTATTTCACTAGGCATACTTTATTAGTGGTTCATTTTTTATTAACATCGGCACTGTGGATTGATAGATGTTCTGAGAGCTTCTTATGAAACATGTTTTAAAGTTTTTACTTTAATCATCAGACTTATTTATTTTGGAAGTATTTTTTGAAATAAAACTAGACATGATTAGCTGGTTTTGCATACACCATGGGATGATTATTGTGCGACGGTGGAGCCCAGGTAGACATCGGTGACAGTGGACAGAATCTGCCAGTCACAAACACGCAGCCGTGCAAAGCCAGAAGGCAGTATCTGCTCACTTCACAAGTAAGCAGATACTGCCTTTTGGCGTTCCCGAGCAGCATAACAGGATGCACTCGTCCTGATTCCGGCGCTCGGCATTAGTCTAATAGGCTATAATAGCGGCGGTGCTGCTTATAGCACGAACATCACCATCCTGCAGCCCTTTATCACACTAACCCAGGTGGATCACTCCACAAGTCATCCCCTGCGACATAATCAACACGATTCTTCATACCATGTATCCAGCAACTACTTCATACTCCGTTCCAAAAAAACATTATATTAATTTACGTATTTATTATTAATGTATTAATTATCCATTGTTCCGTTTGGATTGTATACTATATTTTTACATTATATATATATTGCGGCACACTTCGATGTATTCCTGTATGATTTTGAAAGGGTCATAGGCCTACATTCGATAAAGCAATCAATCAATCAATCAATCAATCTAAAAACATGGTATGTCCTTTTCAGCGCCGGAAACGACTTTTGGCGTCCTAATTCAGATTCGGACGTCTAAAGTCGATCCCCGCACTGAGTGAAATATTTATAATGGACCTACGTAGCCTCATAACATAGGTATTTGAATGCAGCGGAAAGAGTTACCTAAGACAATTCTGATGATTGAAAACTGAAAATTGACAAATTAAAAACAACTTTTGGTCTCCATGATTTATAAACAAATATTTCTGCGCTTTTAGTGATTTAGATTCAGTGTTTGTCTAATATTTGGCCAGCGTCTTCTCGATATTGATTTCAGGCTTTCATAATTATTTCTAGGGCGCCGACATGAAGATTTCCTAGATCGTGAACCGTAAATTTTCAGAACGCAAAGATTAACATTTTTTAGAGCGTGGCCCGTATTTTATTAGAGCACGAAAAAGTAATTGTCTATAGAGCGAGCAATAAAATTATTGAAGAATGGGAATATGTCCCCTTTGAGCTTTCATAGCGTAGTCTTTTCTGTGTTGTCTGGCGCAGGAAACCATCAAAAGACTACATACTAGGTTGAGTCACTTTCATCGTGGCCAGCCATAATAAAATGACATACACTATAGGCCCACTAGATACATGTAGTTGAGAAGTCAAAGTCGTTAAGAGCAGCTGCGTCTATGATATAAGAGCTCCCGTCATGGAATGTCAAAATGTATGCGTTATTCCATCATGTGTCTAATATAATAAAAAAAATATATATTTATGTAACACATACGTTTTTTGGAAAAAAGGACAGATGCTCGTGATTTCACAAAATCATTTGCGGCCTTCTGTTTATCGTAAAAGTCAATTTTGAGATGTATGTCTGTTCGTCAAAATGCTCACAAACATGAATATTATTAATTAGTTGCCATGAGGCGATGGAAATGGTTTTAGCGCTACCACATTCAAATAGATGATAATTGAAATAAAAAAATATATTCCAGGATGACATTAGTTAAATTGAGAATTTCTTAACCATTCCAACCTTCATCATGTACAAAACAGAAATTTTTATCTCAGGAGCCTGCCTTAATTTCTTACATGTAAGGGTTTAGATATTCAAAAGTTTTTTTTAACAATACATGACACATTTCTTTTCTAATTCACTTCAAGTCGTCTCCGTACAATATAAGTCAATAATTTCGACAGAAATTCGCGGTTGATGGTGGATGAAGTGGTTTGAAATCTGCAAATCGCCCTGAACAAGAAATATTGAAGGTAGGGTATCGGTGCAGTGCTCCACGATTACAATGGGAGTCTGGTAGGGAGCCGAGGGACGACACGAAATGGTCACCAGCTAGAGTTTTCTAATTTCAGGAAGGTGACGAGATGGGCTTTAACAACCACTCCGTGTCGATGACCTTATCCTGGAGAAATGTGTGACTTTTAATCTGATTAGTGTAGACCTCTGAATGCGAATTGGAATTAAATAATTACACACATTATTGTACAAATCTAATGGATTAATAATCATATAATAGACTGATTTGTTGACTTATATCTGAATTCGTTACATAATATTCGTGAATCTTTGACTTCCATTGCTCATATTTGATGGGTCAGCTTAAACCACTTGGCCGGTTGAGTTAACCCTTTAATCGCCAAATTAATTAATTGGAATTTTCACCCACTTGAAGTTGTGTCTCGCTGACGCGATTCACATCTTCAAGTGAGTGAAAATAGTGAGATTTGGCACAATGATCGAAAGTCAACGATTCGGAAATCTTGCTGATTAACGTCACGTTTTGACTGGAACATGTTTGAAAGCTGACATGTGAAGTGCTAATTAAAATGTAAAACACAAGAATATAATCGTCGTAGACGGCGGCCCAAAATAAAAAAACAGTGGATCATTATCAAAATATGGTAATATCAACACGAAT